>VUQR01024781.1:0-14972 GCA_015108515.1 Hemichromis elongatus
TATATATACATATATATATATATACATACATATATATATACATATATATATATATATATATATATATATACATACATATATATACATATATATATATATACATACATATATATACATATATATATATACATACATATATACACATATATATATATACATACATATATACATATATATATATATATATATATATACATACATATATATATATATATATATATATATATGTATGTATATATGGCATTCTGAGTGTTTTGTAGCTTCCCTTACTGGAACATATTTCTGTACTTTTTACTTAACAACAAAACTGTCTTATTAATTTTGCTCACCTCCAACACTCTGTAGCACAGTCTTTATCCGGACTCCTGTGTTTTTTCTTCCTTTCTATTTCTTCTTGCCCCTACTTTTTTTCTGTGTCTGTATTTTGCCTGGTGTAGCACCTCCTTCCAGCTCTTGGCAACTACCAGTTTGGCACAGATGCATTTAATCTCTCAATCAGCCTCAGTAGCATATCTGCCCCAGTGTTTATTCAGTGCTTGCTAGATTATTCTGTGTGCTTGTTTGGTAACAAACCTGGCTACTTATGTCACGTTTGTTGGTTCCTGTATGTTTACTACTGCTGACTGAATTCTCCATGAGTATAATGTTGAATCCTGTATGCCCAGTTACTCGCCTTCATCTGCTCTTTTCCCTACGTGCCTACCCTGCATCTGTTGTGCTCCCACTAACCCTCCAGCTCTCGGTCAGGCTTTGTCTTTCCACTTTTTTCTTCTCAGCCAGACCTGATCTAGTACAAATATCTCCCGTGACTTTGTTCACTACAAACTTCTGCTTACTTCAGACACTTCTCACTTTCTTTATGTGTTCATTTGACAGTCTTCTATGCTCTCAATTTTTAATAACCAGTCTGAGCTACTGAACTCTCACATCTAAGTGCTTACGTGTTCCCTATTTCACAGACACTAACCTACAGAAGATATTTGTAATTCTTTGACAAAAATGTTATTATTAAAGCAGTCATCCAGATAAAATAAAGCGACATTAATGATATAAGTACGACGCTTTTAGAAAATACAAGTCCAGTGGTTTAACGGTGAGTAAAATGTTGGCATTTTAAACCAAAAACACTTCCTGTGGGACAGATTACAAAAAATGAAATACAATAGACAATGAAGAAGGTGCATATCATCTGGCATGTGTGTCTTCTTGCATCATTTATTTTTCTATATTCCCTTCAACTTGAAATCTTGCAAATTGATTTTAGAGGTTCCTGGATGGGCCCCAAAATTGTTATGCTCCCTAATTAGGGCCAGAGTGTGAGTAGAATGATAACAAAGTATCTAAGTAAAAACAATGTCAAGACTTTCTTTAAAGGTTTAACTTGATTAGAAATTGAATACGTTATTTGTTTCTTCCTTTAAATCAGTAAGGACATTATTGCAAAACATTTTTCTTTTTGTTGATAGAAACAATCTCACTTATGACTGTAGACTGTGTATACAAAGCCTATTGGTTATTAAAGTCCTGATGTCAAGCTTCAAACTGAAGATTTTCATGGTCTTTATCTTGGTATTTTGAAACCAGGTATAATGAAAGGGAGTTGATCTGACTCAGAAAACCGTGGGACACTGCATGCTTATATGCTAACAATTTGACCCTCACAGTAAAGTGTTCTCAGGTTTATCAACCTTTTAAGAGAGGAGAATTAGTTAATAAATGGTCATGTAGTTGTTTTAAATAAGACTTGTGGAAGGCCAGAAAGTCAGGAAAGAGTTTGGTCACACACAAGGGAGCTGAAAGGTCATTTTCCAAAATACTTATAATACTTTAAAATACTTTTGCAAACAGAGAAGTGGCCCAGAAAGCAGGTTTAAGGCAGCGGTCCCCAACCTTTTTTTCTCTACGGACTGGTTCATGTCTGACAATATTTTCTGGCCGTTAAGGTGTCGCAGATAAATACAACAAAATAAAACCAGTACCAGTACCAAAAGAAAGAAAGTTTATTCATAACACATGGGAAAGACCCAGGGAAACTAAGTTAACGATAAATAAAACAATAAATAATAATGACAAAAAACAATAAAAACCTTGAAAATCATAAATTTCACACCCGAGCCTCAACTTTAGCGGCCCGGTACCAAACGACTCACGGACCGGTACTAATTCCTGGCCCGGGGGGTTGGGGACCGCTGGTTTAAGGGACTTCCTTCTTTAGACCCAAAAGTTATGTCCACCTTTTACAAGTCATTACAGTCTGTGGTTATCGCAGAGGGACAGTGATTTCTAAGTTATGGAGAAACAAAGGTGAGAAGAAACAATAATTAAAAGAATGGAAAGCTCCCATAGTGTAAAGTGTCGACAAAGAGAGAGTGAAAGAGACAGAAAGAGAGAGAACGATGACAAGGAAAAGGGAGAAGACAATAAAAAAACCACACAGGAGGACTGCAAGAATCCTGAGAGGATCTGTCAGCTCTCGTTGGCTTTGATTTTAATGGAAGCCAGCGCTCCCCTACCTCTAACCCATTTGGCCCTAATTCCAGCACTGCTTTCCAAACTTTTTAAACTTTAATGGCCCCTTCTTAAGTGCCAGCTGCTGACAACATTGATTTGGCTTTAAGCCTTGCTGTCCTGCACGCCTTTATTTTCTCCTGCAAAATCGACAGAAACATCTATTTTCTGCCATCCTCCTCCACCTCGTGCTCATCCGATCCCCCTTCTATCCTCCCTTCATCCGCTCTTCTCTGTTCATTTGATGGTGTCAGCAGTCGAGGAAAGCTTGTATGAGACTGGATGAAAAGAAATGCTTTTGGATAAAGTCTTCTTTTTAGAATTTATGTATTTTTTTCATTTTAAACAAAAACTGGGTTGGCATTCAGTAGTGAATGTAAGAAGGCTGAAGCTTAGATTTTTATCTAATGTATTTAAATATTCCTGTGTTGTATCACTGCAATGCCTTTTGGTGTTGCCCAAAATGGAACACAAAGGGAAATAGGGGTCATGGTAACTGTTCTTTGGTATATAAGTGGAATTACCAGGAATAAGGATAACAGAAGACTATCTAAAATTATAAAAAAACAAAACAAAAACAACCCAATATGCCCCCCTAAACTTACTATCGAAGGAAATTCAGGGATTCATCTGATGGTTAATTTATAAATAGTTTAAAATTTGAAACTATTAGTTGCTTCAAATGAAATAAAAATACTAAAATGCAAGTCCAAGTTCTGAATTAGAACAAGACCTCAGCTCAAATGTATAAAAATCTAAAAAGAATAGTGTTGTCAAGGTGCATGCAGTTTATGCAAATATAAATAAAAACACTGTAATATGGGTTTATTTCTGGACCTTTTAACTAGTACAGTATAGACAATTCTTTCGGTTTCCCTGGGTCATGTTAAGGTGGATGTGGTTAACTGGGGATAACTGTAAAATGTTATATGAAATTCAAAACCGCTGTTGGATCAAGCAGTAAAAGAATATAAAATTTCTATGAAAAATGTCACCGATTGTAACATTCATAAGTGTCCGAAAAAATTCTATGAACTTGAATCTGTAATCTAGGTATCAATCAGATGCTCTTCTGTTCGGATAACACATGTCCTCATAATGGACCATTTTCCAATGGACTGTCTGATAAGGGAACTTCTCTAGACATTGCATCATTGGGCTTCATTGTGATAAAATAGCTCAAGGGTACAGTATGATCTTTAGAATAAATCCTGAATGCCATTTGTTAAAATTATTTTTTTCTGCCTTTCAAGCTGCTTATTATCCTGTCTCTTTAGGGGCCAGATTTACAAGGGCAAATTAACATAAGGTTTGATGATGTGAGTAATCTAACATAACAGTAATCTGTCAATCATAATATATAAAGGCATAGGTTCTACAGATGTGTTTCTCTTGGGACACAGAATGACAGCACGGACCAAGGAGAGACATTAGAAAGAGAGCATTTTATGAAAGAGAAACTACAGAAAATTACTTCGCAAGTACAAACTGCTCCATAAAAAGTACGTCTGGAATGTCATTGTGGGAAAGGCCAGTGTTAGAGGCACTCTAGATGAGAAAAGGCAAATAATAATTGTCGGGGTCCTGTAGATGAAGTTATTTCAAAGAAAAAATACAAAGGTGGTTCATGTGAGAGCAAATAAGAGAAATTGGCTAGACAGAAAATACTGCGATATACACAGTGATGGAAATGTGCTTAGGTTACGTTTAAAAAGTTTAACGTCAGCATACTTAATTTATAGGCTTATATGATTTTAAAACATTAACAGATGTACACAGTTTGGAACCAGATTTGGTGACACTGACTTCATTAAAAAAAAAAGGACAAACTGAGTAGATGAGATTGACATTGAGGACACAGTATGATAGAGCTATCTGGCTATGCCTGTGTGTGCTCTGGTCAAGGCTCAACAGGCCATAAATGAATCCCTGATGCACTGAATGGGCTGACTCAGGATGACAGCAGAGACCCCACAAGCTCAGGGCAGTGAATGTGACCTGGATGACCAGCATTTCAGTGTCCCAAAAGGCGATCTAAGGCAAACATGAAGGCAAAAATGAATGCAATAAACATAACACTTTAATTTTCTTTTTCATATCATATTTGACCTTTTTTTTGGTTTATTTAACATGTAGCTTCTTAATGTTTCTTAATTTAATCTGTTTTAAAAATAGCATATTTTTAACCTTATTTAAACTAGTATAAGCCAGGAAAAATGTATTAAAATTTTAACAAATTGGCTTTATTTCACTGAATGCACTGCTTTGAATAACCCTTTACTTTGGTTCTTTTTGTTTGGAAGATTATGCTCAGCACATTTAATCATGTGTGTCTGGTTGTGTCTACATTTTTCTAGTTTTCTGTCTTATATGATATGTGATTTGCAGTTATGGGATTACCACCTTTTATGTTTTAGAATTTTTTTTTCCCATTTCCAAATCCTTATTAAGGCTTAAAATAGTACTTAGGTTTTATTATCCCAAATGAAAAGTCACTTTTGTTTCTATTCAAACCAGACTGGTCTTTATTTAACTGCAATCTCTCATATGATATTTCTGTGTTTGATCCATGTACTGTATCCACCCCAGCCTATGTGGATTTATCACTTTTATTATATTGTGGACGTATTATCACTCTCGATACTACCTCCTTTGAAGTTAGCAAGTCATATGAGCTTTAAGCCAACCTTTATTTCTTCTGTTTTTCTTCCAAGGATCTAGATTTTCTTATCATTTTTAAGTGCTCTTGAGCAATGGTTCAATACATTTTTTGCTTCTTTGTTTTGGAAATTGAGCGCCTTTTCACTCATTTTTATTTTCAGTCCAGTCTGGGCATTTTCAGAGGAATATTTTTTGTTTGTTAGGCCACTTAACACCGACACATTAATTGTTAAAAATAAAAAGGGCATCTAACTAAATGACACATTCTGGTGTTTAGACTTTATAGATGACTTGGCAAAGACCCGTTTTTGAGGTTTCTTTAGGCATTGTGTCACCAGCCGCCTGTTACAAAAACAGATATTTTTTCCTTTGTTGAAACTGGACAAGAGGGGGATGAAAGACAAAATGCCAGATCTAAAAAAAATTCTACAGTAAGTGAACAGCATCTGAAAGTCATTAAGAAACAGCAAATCCAGCAAAGACACGGGACCTGAGAGATCAACCTGGCCTGTCTACTGTTCACTGAATGTAATGGTCTCAAGTGTGTCCCCTTGTTTCCCTTTAGGAAGGAAAAGGTTGAGGTCAACTAAATTAAACACGAACTGGACTAAAAATCAGTGGCAACAGATCTCATAGAACGATAAAATAAAATGGGAAATTTGGTTCAGGAGGTCAGAAGAGAGGTGCAACACCAAATCTCTATAGCCATATATAAAGCTGGAGGATATGTCATGATTTGGCTGGATTTCAGCCAGTGGTTTTGGAGATCTTGTCAAACTTGAGGGAATTATGATTAAGTACAGTTAGCCTTTGCTCTACCATACAATGCCAGCATCTGATTGGCCATGGTTTAAATAATTCAGAATGACAATGATCTCAAACATACTCCTGAAGAATAGAAAAACACATAGTGGAACACCATCATTCATGGACTTCTGCAGAGCCTGAAAATCAACGTTGTTGAGGCAGCATGGGTTCGTCCTGACCAAGAAGGGAACACAAGGCAGCCCATAAAAAGAAATCTTGAATGTCCTTCCAAAACTACTTTATGATCATCTCTCATATGGACTATTGTTTGACATCCTGGTCACTTGCTTGTCCAACAACACTCAAAACTATTGAAAACATTTATAAAAGAAGTTTAAAACTACTTGACAAAAAACCGACTTCCCACCACCATTGTCATGTGTTAAAAAAAACATAAATTACTGAACCTCAAAGCTTAGTGAAACTTAAAAGAGTGTGTTTAATAAAGTCTTACACTCCCTTGCTCCACCACCACTAAAGCAGTTCATTAGGCATAAAGAAAGCTCAGACAGGACCACTCGAGCTACAATCCGAGGACACTTGTTTATACCCCACAGACGGACAGCATTTGGGCAGAACGTCCTTTCTGTCCAGAGCGGCCATCTGTGGAACAGTCTTCCTCAATCCATCAGCGAATGCTCGACATTCAACTTGTCATTCAAAGGCACAGGTTAAAAACTGGTTATGGACAAATCAAGTGTGTGATCATGTATAAGTTGTATAGTATTAATGTTTTGCTTAGGAAAAGAATGGTGTCTATGTGTGAGTTTGGTGACGGAGTTTTTATTATGAATGAATTATGAATTATTATGTCAATTTTTTATGTTTTATGGACAACAGATGGAAATTAGCCTTTGGCTATAATCTGGTATGTTTACATTCATGTAATTTTTTTTACATTTATGTTCATTAACATGAAGTGTCCTAAATAAATAAATAAATGAAATCAGAAGAAATCTTGCTTATTAAGACATTTCAGGCTGTTTTGATGAATAAAGTTGGTCACACCAAAATACTAACAAGCGTCTTTGAATTGTACAAACTTGGTTTTGCCTTCTATACTGTAGTTACATAATCTCTGCACCTTTTCTCTATTTTTTTGATAAAATGTAAAGAAAAGAGGATTGGCTTCTGACTTTACTAAAATATGTATTTCAGACTGAAATCCACGCAGGCAAACTTAATCCATTAAATAAGTACGGAGCCATGATTAATGATTCGATGTGAAGATTGACAAGAAGCCACAACTTTTTTGACCAGGGTGACACCCCAAATATAATGTTCTGAAATTAAACAAAAAAAGTAAAATGAAATAAGTTTAATGGGTTAATTCATTATGAGGGTTTCCCAAAGAAGAAAAAAACGCTACTGCCATCTTTCATTTTTTGGAAAAAGGTTGATGATATTTCAAAATGAAGGAACTGTAGTTAGCCATGGCACTGGTAATTACAGTTGTGGATTTGCACCGTACTTGGACGTTGATGGAGTATTTGTGCTTCCTGCTGTGGAACAGACTCACTTTCAGATACAGTGATCAGCTGATCACGTGTTTCCTTCAGCTACTCCTTAGAAATCTGCAAAATCCTGACATAGCCTAAAAAACCATTGCTTGAACTTCTTGACCATTCAGAAGCATCATGAGCTCCTGCGCTCTAGTAGTAAAAAAAAAATCCTGCAGCTTCAGACGTTTTTCTTAAGGAAACTGTTTGGAGCTCAGATTTTCTTAGGTTCATTCATATCTTTTACCCTTAGCCATTTCCTTAAAATTGTATATTCTATTAGCTGGATTCTTTTCAGATGTGACCTTATTCATATCCATATTTTGTTAATTTAAAGCTTTTTATATAAGCCCTCTTTGGCATTTCTAAACTTATACCTCTGGTGAACAAGGTTTTTCTTTCTGTTAATCTAAAGCTGACAAGTGCTGTAATAAAAGGTGAGGAGGTTGAGAAGCAGTGCACCACAAATCCTTCATTTTTTCAAGCCTTTCATGGTATCAAGTCTTGCTAAAGGCCCACACCAAAACCCTTGTTACACTCTGCCTCATGCTAATGTTCACCATCAATAGGGAGACATCTATTTATGCAGGGATGACAGACAGAGACAGAGACAGAAACAGAGAGAGATAATGGATGAACAAAGACCACAAAGAGACCAAAGACTAAACATATGAAACAGAGGGAGTGAGAAAGAAAGGAAGAGATGACAGAAAAGAGGTAAGAATTAAAATTCCCCTCCCCTTTCCTTGTGAAGTGACAGCTACAGTGATGTATAACCCTAGCAGTGGAAAGTTAATTAGATAGGCTGGGTTACTGAGAGATGAAGGACTGAGGGGCTGCAGAGGAGAAGAGGGAGGTGGAGGAAGAGAAGAAGATGTAGAAAGAGAAGGTTACACAAAAAACAAGAGGAGAAAAGAAAGGAGGAGTAGGGCATAGGAAAGGTGAGGAATGAGACAAATGAGGAGAGAAAGAAAAATAAGATGAGGTAATAATTCAGTGATAGAGAGAATGAGAGACATGCTGAAGAGTAAAGTTATAGAGGGGAAAATGAAGTAAGAGGGAAAAGCCTTGTCAAAAACTATTTTCTTACTCTTTAAAGCTGTAAAAATATACAGAAACAACAACATTGTAGTCACACAAGCCACATCAAAAAACATAATCAGCAGTAGGCACATATTTAAAATCATCTGTCTGGCAATGAACTTGGTTAAAAGACAAATATATCACTGGCACTGCTAAACAGGCGATTGAATGTCTCCTCCCCATGCATGACACACATCCTAAAAACAGGATAAAAAACAAATGCCATTGAACTTGCAGACTCACGCACGCTGTCCCTAGAAATGTTTCACTGTTCGAATGAGCACCCACTCACTGGAACCAGACAGTCTTTGGGGGTTTTTAATACTTCTGAACACTCCATAAGTTCATAACCTCCTTTAGAACTCCCCGTAAGCTTGCCATGTATGTCACACAGACTGCTGTCATCCGAGTGAAAACCATGTTCTGAAAATCTCTTTTGAGTGGAAGTTTCAACCCTTGGTTAAAATAATAAATACTGAAAAGAATTAATAATAAATAAAGCATAAAACACTTTTTTGTTAAGTAGCCGAACATTCTGGCTTCCCTCTGGCACTCCTCAAAAAATGTATACCGGTATATTATTTTTTATTACTAGGATGTTTTTTGTTTGCTTTTTCTAGTTCAAGTACAGGGAAAAAATAAAATCAGACATATATCTGATATCCTTTCCTTTCAACAACAATTTTCTGATTATCATCCAGGCTGTTTACTTGTCTTTATATCATGGAGCTAAACAACCTTTAACACTCATTGCTTGGTGGGATTATCATTCTGAAAAATTCCTTCATCTTCTTCAAACCAAATTTACGGCTAATGTGTGGGCTGAATGAGAAAATGTCAGCATGTACCTGTGCATTTACTGATAATGTAATGGTTTCCACCAGCTCTGATCCTTTATATGGCATAAAAAAATCCAGATCATAAATGAGTGAGGAAAACAGATTGTTTCCTCAGTCAGCTTTAAAAGTTTTAGTATCACCTTCGCTGCTAAAGTTTTGTTATTCATCACTGTTAAACATTACTTTCATCGAGTCATCCACATACCAAAATTACTTCTCTTTAGTCCACTGATATCCTTTAATATATTTTGTGTACCTGGATATTTTCCTTTTATAACCCTCTCATTTTGTTTGCATTTGTACCAAATCATAAATAGAAATGATTCTGTGCAGTAAATGATATTGATTTTTGGTACCGGATTTCCTTCTTGGATTAGATGGGCGATCCCTTCTATTATTTCACCTGACAGCTCTCTTGTTGTGGTCATGCTTTCCTTCACCAAGGTGCAATGTGCTCTTGCTTCTAAATTTAATATATTTAGATTTGTACAGTATTTATATTAGAAATGCATTTTACAAGGTAAAATCACAATTCTTCCCTTTATTATTTCTGGAAAAAATATCATTAGTTAAAATAATTGTAACTAAATGTGTTTGCTTGTGTCTTTCACAATGGCAGATTGTTGGATTTAAAAACAGTTTGGGTGGGTTAATTGTAGAAGCTGTTCATAAATGTCACAACAGGAGACATATGGTAAAAGTTTTTAACTGTTTCCTGTATAATCAACAAATGTCCAAGAGGTTATTAAAAAAAGGTGCTGGACAGAAAGTAGAATGTAATAAGGACAATGTGATTAAAACTGAGTTGAGTTACCTAGTGAAGTGGTGAACCGAGGGTACAAATACTCACAGCATAATAAGTAAAGTGGAACAAGTGAGCTGATGGGGCAAGCTGGGGTGACTGGGTATTGTTAAAAACCCTGACAGCCTCAGCTGGGTGGAACAGGCAATTAACAGAAAAGTACTAGTAAATCTGTTCATTCAAATCCATGTCTTTAACCTGAATTTCTACTGTGGTGGTCTAGGTTTAAAGATAAAATGAGCCATTAGCCTAAAAACTAAACATAAGCCAGGTTTTATTAAACCAAAAGGTAGTTTGTTATCTATGAAGTGACAGTGTTTCCACATACACACATTTTAAATAATTTAGTCCAAGCAATAAAAATATATTGTGAAATAACAGACACTTGTTCGACTGTGCGTTTAGATACACTATATCTTTCATACATCATTAAACATGACTTCTAAATTTGCACAATAAAACACAATACTGTGGAAAATGTCTGTGCAATTTGTCAAAGCCTGATCTATAATTACTGCTTACATAAATGGAATATTGTCCAGATACAAACACATTACACTGTCTGCAAAACAGGTGTTTATGTTCATTTAGTTTTATTATGCCATTTTTTCTATAACAACCATACAGTGCACTAAAGCTCGCCATGCCCTCTACGCATCATCAACAATTTTACTCCTGTATGACTACATACATGCATAGTGGAGTAACCCTATAGATACTTTCCTAGCTCTCCCATTTTATTATTATGACTATTGTATTCTTATCACATGCTAAAGTTAGAATTTGTGTCCATAGTATAAAGTCATAAGTAACTTTTGTTGTGTACTTTTTACAAGTAAGCCCAGTGGGGGAAAAAAAGATAAGGAAATGAGAATAAGGCAGTAAGAATCAACAGCAGCAGAAGGAAAGGGAAGAAAGAAGAGAGAAGATTGTGATAAAACACAGGAAATGAGAAATGGAGAAGAGAACCCAACTTTTACCTGTTTGTGTCTATTGGTGTGTATGTGTGTGCGTGTGCACATGTGTGTGTGTGTGTGTGTGCACGCAAGAAAGTGTGAGTGTGTGTATTTGTGGTAGAAGTCAGTCTGTGAGTGTGACTGACAATGACAGTGAGTGCAACGAGTGGGGGTCATTCTTCTGTTAATTAGTAAGTTAATGACACACTATGCTCCAGCGGACATGCAATATGGCAGGCTGACACACACTTACATACACACACTTACAGCCACACATAAGGATAATGGCTAAGTCTGCTTCGGTGCTCACGCAATGTGGCAGGCTGCTATGCAAAGAGCTTGACAGTGAGATAACAGGCTAACAATGACACTTCACACATACAAACACACACACGCAGCAGCAACAACTGACAGGGAACCTCATCAAACCAGCTTTAATGAAGTCACTTTTCCCAAATAGAAAAGAGGAAGAAAGGAGTGATGAGCAGAGGAGGGGAGAAAAAGGAGGACAAGGTCGCATGGATTGATGACGCTCATTAGCCTAATAAGGTACTTTAATGAAGCGGGCCCAACACTATAGAGTGCCACAGACTCTAAAGAACACACAAACACACACACTAACAAAAACACCCCACTGGTTTGTGTTCTCCTGTATTCACACATAAATATAGCTATTTTTGTCAGCTTCTAATAGTGTTGGGCGATATGAGAAAAATCTAATATTGCGATATCTTTTTGCTATATCACAAAACGATATTTTTAAATAACCTCCAAAAATATTATTTTCAACCACATAGTGCCTAAAGTTGCACTGGCATACTCCTTCAAATGGACCATTCAAGCATTTTTTTCTACTTCGAATACAAAAAATTAGAAGGAACTGAAATATTTTATTTTAACCATTTTTTAATGGCTTTACTTTCACAGTATGTTTCTCTCTGTGGTCAGTGCTAGACCTTTAACAAACAAAGTATCATAGCAAAAAAAAAGGCATCCAGCAAGAATTTATGAAACAAAAGAAAACAATTGAAATTAAAAAAAAGTGTTCTTTTGTGCTATAAAAAATTGTAACATAAAAAAATGTGATGTCCTGAAATTACAAAAACATCTAAGTCTAGACAGTGAGTATGAATATAAACAGTCACAGGTATCATCGCTGGTTTATTTAACATTTTCTTTGGTGTGTGGGGAGACGTTGACATGCAGAGTTTAAAACTGTCTAAATTTTGCAGCGAATGACTTTTCAGCTGGTGGAATGCATTTGTGGTATTGCTACCTTTTGCAGAAAAATTTCTATGGCATGTTTTGCAAATTATTTTGTTAGACATACTGCTTGTGAAATCCCAACGACAGAGAGTCTCATCTTCTCACTCATCTAAAACTCCCACTGTCGCCGTATTTTTCCCTATCTGGTAGTATATAAACACACATGCTCAACGCAGTGTCCCAAGTAGAACGTTTTACGTTTTGGAGGCGGGATTAATGATGTATTTGCATCGCATTACTTGCAGACCACTCAATATTTCCATGGCAGCGTATACATGATGATTACAATAAAACCATTTTAACCATGGTATGTGGAAAAACCTGGCCCACCCCTGGCTTCTAACGTCCATCCCTCTCCCAAGCACTCACAGACACCCAACACAGTAAAACATAACAGTATGTACACAAGCAGTTTTACATGCAAACACACACACGCATAAAGAAATACAGTGTAAGCCCACACTCACCTCTCCTTCTGAGGACTGCAGGAGGAGGTCTTTTCTACAAGACGCCGTAAAATCTCCCACTCCAGCACTGACCTCCACACCTCTGGGGGCCTCTAGAGTTAGGGTCCGAGTTGGGGACTCCAACCTGAGAACAATAAGCACACCGTAAACATGTTGGAATCCCCAAAAAGGGGAAAAGGAAAGAATGGACACGCACACCTGTAAGGATAGTATGAACATGAGGAGGGTGATTTTAGGTTGATGCTTCAGCTACCATTAGATGATTTTGTTTTTTAACTTTCTCACAGAGGGTTTTGTGAACACAGTTTTTAGTCCCCCAGCTTTTCAATCAAAACCAATAAAGGTTCTTGTTAAACAACTGAACATTTAGTCTTGAGTAAAGACCTCTATAGAGTATCGTAGCCTGTAGGTAAACAAAGTAAAACATTCAATAAAACATACAACTTCTTGAACACAAAACTTAAACTTTCTTAGTTACTCATTTATTGATACATTTTGGATAGAGCTGTAAAAAGACCATCCTACTATACTGTTAAGAAACTTTGTAATAAGCACTATAATAAACATGTATTTAGACTTCCCTGTTTCAGGGTTATCAAGGAAGCTTTTGAAAAGCTTGTTGGGACCGAGACATTTTTGCTAATACAATGAATAAAATTGTGCTTGCTATATTTTTAACATTAAGTTGTAACAAGGGTGGAAATTCCAAATGAATTCAAACAGGGATTGTGACTTATGCATAATTGTGTTGTATGACAACCTAGGAATAGCTAAACTACAGTAGTCCAGAGTAATAAGTAAGACTATGAAATGTTTTATCACTATGACAACCATTAAATAAACTGTATTGACACCAGCAGATAACTGTGTAACAGTGTAGAGCAGGGGCGATTCTAGGATCAGAGCTTTGGGGGTGCTGAGCACCCAGAGGGCTGCCCAGCCAGGCAAGATAAACTTTCCTCGTCACGATCAGACTTCTTCCCTGTCTCTTTCAGTCCCTGCATCCATAATTGTCTCCAGTTGTCCTGAGTTCTCTCTGACTGTCTCCTTGGTGCATTTAAACCCCTGTTCCTCCCTGTCCTTGTCATCTATTGTCTTCGTCTCCAATATCAGTCATCATAATTTTACCATCTCTGTGCAAGTCTGCAAATTTCTTGATTAAATCATAAGATTCTTAAATTCATCAAGTCTCTCTGTGCGTGGGTCCTCATCACAAAACTTGACATCACTGTTTTGTACATTTATTTTCCACAAATTATTTTTCACATTTGTGAAAGAAAAGCAAAACACTTTTTTGAAAAGTCTGTAACAAAAACATCGAATCTGATAAAGGTTATTTAAATGCTGCAAATGAAGAATGGATTGGAGTAAAACAAATACATATCTTAACCGTAATTACTGGGGGACAATAATGAATGATGCTCGTAGTGAGTAAAAAGTAAACTAAATGAATTTTTTGGACAGAGATTCACTTTTAATGTGTACGTAAAATATAATACAGATACAAAAAAATACACTTCAAAAATAGAAGAGTCCTTGAAATGTCAAATTCAACACTCCAGGTTACCTGTGTGTAATGTTTTTCAAGTAAAAAGCTTAAAAGAAACATGGTGTGACTCCTACCTAACTATATAAAGAGTAACTGAAGGTCAAATGCAGCTAACATGTCCAGTTTTAAGCCAGGCACTCACACCTCTGTTCTGCTGCGTCTCAGCCACCATCGCTCTGGCAGAAAGGGCGCTAGAGCTAGAGTTGGGGAGAGCCGAGCTGGAACAAACCATTTTGGGGTTTTAGGGGGGGTATCTATACTTTTTTTTATTGTAAAATACGTCTCAACCAAGTACTGTATGTTTTTTTTTAAATATTTTAAGTAGTGCGTCACACAAACAGCAAATATTGTCAAAAAGTAATAAATCTTTGGGGGTGCTTTGATTCATTTTGGGAGGGCTTCAGCACCCCCCAAAATGGGCTAAAAACGCCCCTGGCTTAGAGGCTGTTTTAGTTTGGAATCATCAACGAAGACGTATCACTTCCTCAAGAGGCTGGGTAGAATGGCACAGTTACACTCCTCATAATAAAGTTAA
>VUQR01024782.1:0-17178 GCA_015108515.1 Hemichromis elongatus
TAACACATGCACATTATTATTATTATTATTATTATTAGAAATCTAACTTGTGAAGCAGTGATATTTTTTAAATTTTATATATTATGTTTATATATATATATATACACATATATATATATATATATATATATATATATATACACACACATATATATATATGTGTATGTATATATATATATATATATATATATATATATATATACATACACATATATGTGTATATATATATACATATAATCTACTCTACTCTACAATAAGTGGGAGAGATCCTTGAGATTAACTACAAGTTGCAAACCCAGGACCCTGTGACGTGATACTGCTAACCACTACATCACTGTGTGTTCCCCGGTAAAATATCACTGAACATCTTGATCTGCAAACCCAAACTCTTTCAAATTCGAAATGAAATGTAAATAGACCGAAAACAAAGTATAAAGAAACAACAACAAAAAAAAAAATAGGAAAAGTCAAAAATTGATAAGCTTTATGGTAAAACAGGCTGACTAAAGTCCTGGTCATGTGATCAATGTAAGTGTTCATTCTGCAGCTTAAGAGTTAAATATTACTGTTGGCTGTCTGTACCTCAGTCTGAGAAGCAGAGACTGTGGCATGAATCACAGAAGTGCAGGCAAAAATCCTCAAACATCCTCATTCAGTGACATGCATGCATTTTGTTGAACACTACACTGCACCAGCATAGATGTTTTAACCTTTGATAACATTTTTTAAGGCAACAAATGTAAGTAATAAGCAGACAAACAACAAAACAAAGTACAAAGGCCTGTCATAATGTCACAGCAGCATCTTTTGAAATGTTACAGACTGTCAGTAACACAAATCTACAAAACCTGGCTCTGGAGAGACACATTTTGTTCTTAAGTATTAAACGAATAAGCACAGTATGTGTGTCAATGTCTTCTGTGGATGAGTACACAGGCGGACAGGTTCTCCCAATTTCTGCGGTGTGGGAGTGCAGCAAAATTTAAGCAGTCTATACACATCCAAACACATCCGCGCGCACACACACGGACAACAGATGTATAAAACGAGCAAACAGAATAGATAACCCTGGCAACAACAAGCAATACATCTCTTTCAGCGTAGAGGTCAGTGACTTGGTGGACTTAGCAACTGTATTTGAATGCGAGACTTACACTGTAAACTCAAAGTGTACGATCAGCTTGTAAAAGCTGATGCGTTCGACTCCAGGATTCACCTTCCTTCTTGTGCTGGGGTCTTACTGCTTAGAAATTACACTCATTTTTACACACAGTTCCATTTTCAGGCTCAAAAGTAATTGTACAATGTTTAAAATTGTACAATTTTAAATACTTTAAAAAGATTTTGAATACTGGCTAAAACTGTATGAATAATAAATTATTATTAATTGATATAAGGTATACACACAGTTTCTTCTCCCCAAAAAAGTTTCTTTGTTTTACTCTTACATAAACGTTGTTGACTTAGACCTATCTAGCAGTGAACCAAGATGTTATTAGACATTCACCAACAGGGGACTGCTGAGCAAACAGAGGACATTTTCTCCTTCTCTTCTTACACATGGCATAAATCACGCTAAAAATCACGCTGAAGCCCTCTGGTGACGTTTTCATTCTGGCCAGGAGGAGACAGGCAGGTGTGTGAATGTTAAAGAGTATGCACAGCAGTGCCTCTGCAGGCTGGATAAGCTGGATTTTAATGACCCACTCACACACATTGTTTATTCATACATATTTTGTTTGAATGGGTATCTGCCCCAGGGAGGCCATGAGACCCTAGAGCTGATATTTACCAGGCTGTTTACTAAGGGGAGACTGGATTTTTGTGCATGATTAGATATTATCTTTTTGTAACAAAATATAAAGGACCAACTTCACTCTATGACTCAACTAGTATTAAAATAAATGGGCTACAGAGAATACAGACAAAAATGAAGTCTTAAAATAAAATAAAAAAAACAACAAGAAAAAGAAACTCAGCAGCAAAAAAACAAAACAAAGCTACAAGCAACAAATAACATACATTCACAACTCATCAAGGAAAGAATTTAAAAGAGCTAAATTCAATTAATCCAAAAAGGGTTGTCTAAATTCAGGGTAAAGACTCTGTGCGCCCCGATTATTAACCATCACATTTTTAAACTTGTAAGCTTGCATATGAACTTTATAGAAACACTGGATAAGTGAGGAATGTAGGCATAGTTCCTGATGCAATGCAGTTAAGTTCAATACCAACCAATGGACTTAAAACCTGCACTGTTTAGCTTTTAGCTGTTATTTCTTTCCCCCTTCTCAGAGTAAAACTAAGTTGTGTGCTCTACACCCACCTGAAAATATTACAGGTTTAATAAGGATTCAAAGTTGAGTGTTACACTGGATTATTAATGTGAGCAGACCTTTCACTTTGTGCATGATCATTTTATCCATGGTTAGCATGAAAATGCAGTAGAGTGGTGTCATGTTACTCAAATATGCATCAATACACACCGAAGTATCATTAAATATATTGTAATCTGTCACATTAACTGTGGGCAAAAGTTAATAAATGTATAAATTATTAACATAATAGTCCGTTGTGGGATTCTTCTTTGCAGCTTTGATTAAATGGACCAAGGCACCAATCAATAATGGTGACTACTTTGGCAGTATATGTTCTAATAAAAAAAACAAGGGTTCTCAGATTCACCATGGAAACCAACTTGTGAAGTCTTGAGATTTTCACTGCATAATTATTCTTATATGAAGATAGACAGAGGCTGCAGACTGAAGAAGAAATGGATACATCTTTAATTTGCTACAAAATGACACAACTATACCGCATAATACACACTGCATGTGTGTGTGCCATACTGTCAGGGCACAAATCCCTCTGTCTTTGAATTCCCTTTAGTACACCAAACCTTATCTTTCTGTATCTTAATCTTGTCTCTGAGCTTTTTTCCCCCCTTTAAATGCCGTGACATCCTCAGTCAAATCCTGATCATTTTCTTTCTCCTCTTTTTTCATGTCACCTATCTAGTGATATTACTCCACCCCACCTTTATATATGTCTTCAGCTCAGTGTTAAAAAGGCATCAGGATTTGCTGTTTATTGGGGGAAAATGTGGAGACAGATTGTTTGCCTTGGGTGATGGCTGTCTGGTGTTTGTACATGTGCCTCGTTGCGTGCGTGCCTCAGTCTGCATCTTGTTCAGAGAAAGAATTAATCACATCCTTCTACTAAATAAGCTCAAAGAGGTTCAACGTGGGGAGAGAGAACGTAATTAGACAAGATGCTTTATCAGTTGCATGGACCCTGGGTTGTATATAGACTGATGTAATACTAAATATAATAATAATAATAATAATAATAATATCTATAGCATGACTGCAACTGATAAAACCTGCTATAAATTAATAATGAAAAACTGTTAAAAAATTCCAATAGTGCTGACTTTGATTACAAAAAGTGACCATAGAATGTCTACTTTGTCAGCTTTCTGACTGGGTTCTTTTCTCAACAACACACATTGAAATTTTGTCAAAGTTGGATAACGTTCAGTGTCTAAAGGCAGGATTTGTAATTCTGATTAAGTCTCAGAGTGACACCTACCAGTCATGCCCGGAGGGGTTTTCAAAAATTTCCCATTGAAATTTTGAATCACCACATCACACTTCTCTGTTGACTCCATCCTGGAATAAAGAAAAATAAAGGAGAAACTTCAGGACAATTGCTTCAATTATGCTTAATTCAACAGCCACAAAAGGTACTGAAGTTCTTTAAAAGTAATCCCTCCAGATATAAGTGCAGCCTTGCAAGTTTCTTCTGGTTTATGCATCTTGGTTATCTATGAATGCTTAAGAAAAAGGCCTTAGGTAGGACGGTGCATGTCTGTGTGTTTTCGTGTCTGTTTTCTATGGGGTTTCCTCTCCTTTGTCCCAGTTTAAAAGCTCCATTCAGTCGGATCTGTTGTGTGTCATGTCCTCTTTGTCTGCCCCTATTCAGCTCTGCTCACCCAATCACAGCTCAATGACTAATTGCCTGCTTGGCAAGCAAAAGCCAATGTGTCAGTCTGTGTGTGTGGAGAAGAGCAAAATGGTGATGGTGACTGAAGAGTTAGAGGCTGTGTGTGTGTGTTCGGGATGTGAACACGCATGTCGGTGTGGGTCGTGGGTTTTGTTCATGTAGCCAGTGACCCTGAATTGAGCTGACTTCATTCTAATCACTGGCGCACACTAGGATGCAACTGAGAAGGCCCCCCTCCTTATACACATACATTTAGTGGGCCAAGGGGGCAGGAAAATGGATTTGTATCTGTACAGCTAAAACACCTTCAACTGCAAATGGAAGCGAGTCACATTGTAATTATCTGAAAGAATGTGGATTATAGTAATTATAATAACAAATCTTTTTTATTATGTGTCCAGTATGTAATTATAACAATAAGAATAAACATACAGTTGATAATTCACAAATGATTTTTTCCTCAGTGATCTTTAAGGCATTGCAGAAATACCTAATATTGAAAAAAAAAAAAAGCTAGCAGTGGAAAGCATAATCTCAGGAACTCAAGAATCCTAAGTATCCTGCATACCTGGCAAAGCCAACTCCTCTGCTAAGGCCATTGGCATCCCTCAGTATCCGCGTGGAAATGACGTGACCAAAAGGCTTCAGCATGTTCTCCAACTCCTGCTCATCCATCGACACAGGCAGGTTAGATATGTAAAGATTGGTGGGGTCCTGCTCCTGTTGCTGTGGAGAGATACAGGTAGAGGGTTAGCAATCAGTGTCAATTCAGACCAGAAAAGAGCAAATGCATCTGTTCTACAGTAATGTGCATAGGACTTGAGCCACCTCTCATTTCATCATGTTATGCTTCCAAAGAGGCAGATGATCTCGCCATTTCTCAAGGGGGTTTTGAGCAACAGTGCTCTCTCGAAGGTCTTTTCAAAGTTTCAAAAGTGGACAATGGCTGCTTTCTCACAAATTTTCAGTCCAATCCTTGTACTTCACCCTTTTCCCAGGAATGTTTTTTAAGCCACTTATAAATTACCTTTGAATTTTCCAGCAGACAAAAGGAACCAAACTGAGTGAATGAACCAGTATTGTGCCTTCTGTCTACATGTATCAGAGAACTTAGCAAAGAATGAATTTCAAATTGTATCTTTGGGTACTTCTCTAGTAGCAGCCTGTTGCAATAAACATGATGGTACCATTTGTTTAGTGGAGTATATGAAAAAATTGTATCAGTTTGAAGGGCATAAAACGTTCTTTTTGCACAAACGAGGTGATTCCCAATGAGCCATTACATGGACATGTATGTAAAAGTTACATTTATATTAGCATGGTGTGCAATGTGTGCTCAAAAGAAAAAAAAATCTGAAGAAACTGGACGAGTGGAGGAAGTCATGTCCTTAAGAAATAGAAACAAAATCCCAGACTTTTAGGTAATCCATCTACTGTTCACTGAGGACCCATCAGAAATGGTGTCAGTGTGAGGGTGGCTGTCAAAAAGCCATTTTTATTTGCATTTATTTATTTTTATTTATTTCATTTAAGATTTAAAAATCTGAGGTGCCAAATCATCAATCCACTGGACAGAAAGTCAGTGGCAGGTCTTATGTCGTCAGTATGTACAGAGGTGAGGGGGGTAAAACGATGAGTGTCTCCCCTCACTCAGTTAGTGGTGTCGAAGGCTTGTCAAAAGTAATCAAATTATGAACACACAGAAAGGTACAGCAGAAACTATCTGATTGGCAGTGGCTTCAGTTTAGCATATAAATGATTACAAACTCACTGCCGATGCAGCAAAAATCCACACACACCAACACTATCAGTCAAGGACTGGCCTCTGCAGAGCCATACCACATATTGACTTTCAAGCTTGTAACAGTTTCACATTTTGTTTTTCCTCATATAACGTCTTCTGTTTACAGGTTTTAGTAATTCCCTGCACTTGTTTCCCATTTTCCTCACAAAATATGAAAAGAGGTGTGGCTCAGGACTTGACTCTTAATTCTCTTAAACTTCAGCCAGTATTGACTTAAAATAATCGTCACTCATCGATAAAGAAAACGGGTGAAATATTATGTTTTAGGAAAATATCCCGTTAATCTATTCATTCATAATAATTACGCTTATTAAAATATGTTTGACAAATAAAAATGATGGCTTTGGAAAAAAGACGTCCACTTAACGCTGCTTTTTTTTTTTTAAAAGTGTAAAAAGTTCAGAAGCTGACTGTTTTGGTTTTGCAGCAATAAATGCATTAAATGTTAAGCTGTTTATTTCCATATTTATGACTGAACACTCCCAGTGCAACATATCTGAGAATTTAACTAACTTTTTGTGAACAGAAATAAACATTTCATTGAAAAGGCAGCACATTCACTTTATGCTCAGACCCCTGAAGCAACGAGGAAAACCCCTCCAAATTATAAATGTTAACAGAGATTTATTACATTTTTCCAAGGGAATGAAGGAACCTCCTTCTTATGTGCTTTCTCAGTTAGTTATACTAGTATACTTCAATTATTTTTTGCTCTGCTTGGCAGCACTCCACTGAAATGATCCTCCGCAGGAGACCAAAGCCTGCCTGTGTGGTGCTTACAAATTAAAATAGCTTTGAATCTAGAAAATGATCTCACGGAGTGGTATTTCACAGTTTTTTTAAACAAAGGATCAAGTACGATACATGCATGCTACATAACAATATGATTTCAATCTATTACTTCAGTATTTCATGAACATTATTTAGACAGTCCCCAAGAGTTTCTCCGGTGATGCTGTAAATGGTTCTGTGATGTTTCATAACTTACAACTGCTGTAATGTGATGTAATGCTTATGCAATGCTTATGTATGTTTTCACTTTAAGCTTGGTAATATCTTACAAATCACGAGGGCAGATTTGACTCATGACCAATTTCAATTCTTGGCTTTTTCTAAAGTAAAATGCATTTTGACACAATTAGTGAGGAGAAGCATCTCCACAGTCTACAAGACATATTATAACTTAAACAATGTCACTGCTCATTTATATGAAACATAATTCTACTGTTATAATGCCAAAACAATACAATGTGTATAGTGTGTAATATGCTGTAATTCAACACAGTTTTATTTCTAAAGCAACAGCTCATAGCAATAATATTCATCTTAAGGCGCTTTATGCTGTAACGGTAAACATTGATATATACTGTAACCACATGGTGAGTAAAAAGAAGAAGAAAAAAAGAAAATCCAACAAGTTCATCAAGTAACGATGCAGTTTGTCTCTCAAATGCAAATAGCTGAATGTTAGAGATCTAAGAACCACAAATAGGATTGTTGTCCAACAGTGAACTGCTCTGTTGAGATAACATGGTACTAGGAGGTCTTTGAGATATGATGGGGCATGACTTTTCAGGCCTCGCAGATGAAAGTAAATATTTTAAATTCAATTCTGGATTTAAACAGGGAACCAATAAAGAGAAGCTAACTCAAGAATGTGAGTGTGAATGGTTGTGTTAGCCTGTCCAGGGGTGTGTACCCTCCCTCTTGCCCTGTGATAGCCCCAGCATCCATGATAGGCAGTCATGGATGTGTTCAATGTTTGCGTTGAAGGACACAACCTTGACAAAAATAAGAAAGTAGAAGCAGAAAATTAGACATCATGTACATGCCAGGGATTTAATTTTTGTAATCTGGCTTTACACTGTACAGAAATAACTATATCACCTGAAGTGAAGTGTTTTCTAATCATTGTACATAAGGGAAGCATGAGGTGAAAAGCATCTGTACCCTTTGACCAGCTTTTATGTACTCCGCTTTTACAAGAATAAATTCTAGTCAATCAACAAATACTATCCAAACAGTGCAGTGCACTAGCATACGTGGTGTGTTCTAGTGTCTGTAGTGAAATACTGAGACCAATTATACTACATGTTTCACTGAACTCAAGCAGGACAAGGACAGCAATAACCCCACCGTCAGTCAGAGACCACGAGAAGATCATTACTAACCTTCATTAGTGCCGTTTCTGTGTCACAGTGTACCACAAACCTGACTAAAACTTTTCAAAGTGACCATTCCTCTGCAAATTACTGAAAAATCTGGAGAGCAAGTTAATAATGGCTACCATTATAACCCACAAATTTTTTTTATTTTTTTTTACAGCAAATAAAACCATCAACGAGGAGACATTCCTTGCTCTTTGCAAAAATGATTATTTAATCAAATAAGAAAAGCAAAAAACTAATCTCCATCTATTGAATCAAGCAGCCATTTAACATTTAACTTCTGTCAGTCTGAAATTCCCTATGCGAGGTTGAATGGACATTTATCTGAGCTTCTGTCAAAAGATAGCAGCAAGAGAAAATATTGCATAGTCAGTAAAACTCAAAAATAACCACTTAAATTTGACTACCTAAGACAGCTGAAGCATCATGTTATCTTCAGGCAAATTTTTTAAAATACCCGAGGGCAGTAGGTTTATTCACTTCGACTCAGAGTACATCACCAAGGGGTCCTCCTTGTTTGAAAATCACCAAGGAATATAGCCAGAAAAAGCTGTTTTTATGTCCATACGGCCACCTGACCGTAGTTTTAAGACAGATTTGAAACACTGTGATCTCATCATGAAAACATTTTAATAAGGTCTGTCTTGAAAAGCAGAGAAACTACATTTTACACAGGTCTAAAGCAAGCGCAAGACTTTGATGATTTCAGTGATGTAACTCTTTCAGCGAGATGACTCTGAAAGCAATGACAGATACCACAGCTGCAAAAGTCTGCAGCTTTGATGTTGCTCCTTTCGTCTGTCACTGCTTTCATAAATGGGAGCGCACAGAAACATGCACGCAAATGTAAAGGAGTACGTCCAAAGTCAGAGGCTCTGTTTGGGAAGACAATTGTGTCATCCTGCACTGGACACTTAGCCAAAGGAAAACCACTGCTGATGGAGAGTTATATTCAGTTGTTAGAAAGAAAGGTAAAATATTCTTCTTCACTGAAGTTGTTCTGCTTATTCTGAGTCACTGATTACATAGATTGCTTCGGTCACAGTCTGCCAAGCTTGGGTCTCCCACTTTCCAAGCGTCTCTGGCACATGCAAAGAATAGACCTCAGTGGATAAAGAAAACATTTAGATTTAAAGACAGGCTCATCAGGTAGCTCTTTTATTGCATAAACCCAATGTTATTAACACACAAACACACGCACACACACCCAAACTGCTGACCTCTAAACTGTGGTGATCCAGTGGCTATGATACTCTTTGGAGCGTGGTTTGGGTCTACTGCAGAGAAACAAAACTATTCTGAGACAGAATTGTTCTGAGAAATCTTCTTTACTAAGGTCACCATGAAGGCATACAATTCACATATTTTTCACACAATTTTCATACTGATTAAACCCTTCAATGACCCTTTGAGCCCCATCTGAGAAGAGACAATTTCATTCATGAAAGAAATTTAAATCATATGATAACGGTGATCACTAAAGTAAGTTTGCATTGATTTGCATCTACTTTCCACCCACCCTTTTCTTAGTGGTGGTGGGATGGGGCCCAAACCTTTCCAAAAAAAATGCCAGCTATAGCATAACAAAGCCGCTGGGTCCACTTACTGTAGAGAGGCACAGCTTCCCTTTTTTCCCCCTGTAATTTGTCATGGACCCTGGAAGCACAGTAAGGATAGGTGTTGATCTCTTCATGCCCATTTTAAACCCAAAGATTGAGTATGCTAATGTAGGAACCTGAGAACTGTGTCTTAGCACATTCTTCCTGCAAAAAAAATGATAATGTCAAGGACCCTTTATTATGATTCAAACATAAAACCATGTGTCTAACCATAATGTTAGCTTACTGGTAATGGAAAAAAATAAATAAATCATTTTTGCCAATAATATTGGCAGGCCGATATTGGGTGATATTAGCCATTAGCCAAAAATATTGGTGTCTGCATTTATAGCAATTTATAGATAAGAAATTTAATACAAAAATGTAATAAAGATCAAAGAAAGATTAAAAAAATCCTTAAACGTGTTGCACTGATGGTGCATAGTTTGTCCACCAGAGGGCAATCTGGTCATGCTTCCTGTGTCTGAAAGGAAAAAAATATTGGCTAATAAATCAGATTTAAAATCTCTTAATATCGGTATCACAGTCTCAAAAATCCTATATCAGTCAGGCTCTATTATTATTTGTCAACCAAAGCCTTAACATAACATGTCCTTTGGTGACAAGCAATGTATTTATATAGCTATGTGAACAATTATTACAATACACAGTTTTAAGGCTCGCAAAACTGTAAAAACCCAAGAGTAGATTCAGCAGTGTAAAACTCTCTAAAGCTAATAAGGCAAAAAGCTACAAAATGGTATCGCTGCACATCCAAGTTACAGGAATCCACTAGAGAAATCACTGAGGAAACTAAGACATCAATTGCCATGTCAGACTGGTGAAAGTCAGAATTTCTGTCATTCAAACAAATAAGCTGCAGACTCTATGCTGTGCATTACTCTCTTACTGTGGTACCACTGACAGAATCCCTCTCCTGCTGTTTGCAAACCACTAAAAGATTAAATGGTATACCAGAACATTTCCTAACCCTGTGGTCAGTTTGGCCATCAAAAGACAATGTGTCTTATACAATATCCTTCAGCGGTTTACCAACTTCAGGAAAAAAAACAAAAAAATGGGTGAGCTGTTGTTTAATCACACATTTTCCATATAGCTTGCAATTTCTCTAACGAGGGAAATGAAGGCAGAAAAAACAAGCAGGAAGCTTTAACCTCACTACTATTCTTCTAAATTTATGTCTTTCGTGCCTAAAAATTTTAGGCTCTCTTTCCATCATTCTTATTGGCTCCATCCGGGGAAATCTCGTGGAATATGAGCATGAAAATCAATGGGGGCAATGTAATGTTTTACAGTCACAATTTAAATTTTACTACAACACCTCCTTTCAAAACAGATTTCTGCTCAACCTGTGCATCTGCACGGCAAGTAGGATATGAGCTAAGGTGCTCTGGAGCACCCACACGTGAATGAACTCTACTTGACTTTGCTTAAAGTTGCTGTATGCACAAAGTTACTTCACAGTGATCTCTCACTCTGCATGTTGCAAATGACTCACTTCTCTCTTCCTCTGTCCCCCGTCTTTCCCTCTGTCTCACTCGCTCTCTCTCGTTGTAACATCTGTCACAAGCTGGAAACTGCTTCACACCAACTGTGCCTCTCTCTGACTGGGTAGCCTGCCTGCCAGCTAGTCAGCCAGTGTTTTCAGCCCCATTAAACCTCATTGCTGCATTATTATAACAGGTCTATGCCTCTTATGCTCCTCCCTGGTTACACTGCAAGGCAAAGACACCTGCTGAGGAGCTGGAGGGTAAAGCGAGGGCAAAGCAACAGTTAAATATCTGTGAGAAATGCCAGCTCAGTCTGCATAAGCGGAGACGGTACTCCAGCATCACATTTCTCCGCAATTCAGTTCAAATCTGAAATACCAACACTTCACATCAGAACTAACACTTTATCGCCTCCCACGACCCTTAAAGAAATGAACATGGATGGAAGGAAAGATGGCGAAGTCAAAACATAGCGTACACAGAGAAGTTCTTTGAAAACTGACAGCTGACCACTTTGAACAAAAAGAAGGCTGATTTGGGAAAGCATCATGTCTCGACTCTTCCTTTTACCTATCCCGCTTCATTAATCATGCTCATTTCCTCTTTTAATCCATCTATTCTTACTTCTCCTTTGCCCACCTCTTTCAAATGCTCCAACTTCCTCCAATCTAATGTTCACCCTCCCCCTTTTTCTCTCTACTTGCTATTTGCTCCTCCTCTCCTTCTGCTCAGATTAAAACCTAATCTCCTATGATGGTAGCCTTGCTGTCTAAAACACTATCTGAATACTTAATTAATATTTAAAGAGCAGAAATTTCCCTCCTCTCCCTTCTCATTCTTTTCCTGTCCTCCTTCCACTCTTCTCTGCTTCCGTGTCATTTTCCTTCATCTCTCACGGCCAACTCTCTCCATCTACATTTCTAACTTCTTTCATCTTGCTCTTCCTCAAATTCTAATCTTTCATAATGATTGTCTGAGTGTCTAAATGCTCTCTAACGGCTTAATCAATACTTAATGAACATACCATAAATACTTTATGAACCTTAAACCCTGAAATCCCCAGGGTTTCATTAGCCATGGAGATATACACTTTTCCACATCTTCAACATGACTGGAGGCTCACTGAAATCAACACTGGATACTGATTACATCATCATGTAGTCTCTGGTCAGTACATATTATCGTAGCAATGGCAGCTGCAGCTGCTTCTAAGATATGTGTATTTGTGTGTCTGCAACAGACAGATCATTAAAAAGTTGTTTATGCAAGATGACATTTTACCCAGCTGTAGCAATACATGGAATGTATCTTTTGAATACGCGTTCGATACACTACCCTACACATATTAAACTACTGTGTGAGGAATTGGGTTTGATATGCACTGGGGCACATGTCTTGATGCATATCCAATCATCCAGGTAAGAAAATCCCCGAAAGTTGATTCAGTTGGTTCATCCGGATGTAGCATCTTCAGTAGGAGAACGGTTTCGTCACTCATCCAAATGACTTCTCCCACTGAAAATGCTACATCCAGGTGACCAGAATCAACTTTTTGGGAATGGGGCACATGCTTTCAACATCCAAACGCACTCATTTTTCAATCAAAAATAAATAAAATAAAAATAAATAATAAAATAAATAAATAAATCCATGCACTTTGTAAATTCCAGTTTTCTGCTCTGGTTAATTGGCTACAAAAGGTCAATTAGCTTAGCTAACCTTTAAAGGATTGCAGTAACGTTCCAACATCATTAAAACTATAGTTCAAGGTTTTTCAGGTGATGACGTGAGAATATATTCAGAAGAAAAGTGGAAAAGCTGTTTTCCACTCTGTGACTCTCTAGTGGCTGTGAAGTGGCAAAGAAACCCTGATGACTCAAAGAAATGGCATCACTCTTGACTAAGTGAGAGACTGACTATGTTTCAATGTTTAATTCAATTACAGGACATTTTTTTTTCCAACACTGCATCTTTACACTCTGTATGACTCATTTCAAGCATTAGGGGATGCCTTTCCAGATGATTGGAGCTACACGCACACAGATCTCACAGTTACACGTAAAGTGATTATTCCATTTCTCATCTATTCATTAATTTACATGTTTACATGTTTCTTTTTCTCTCGTCTTGCACTTCTCCCCTGTCCTGGCATTGCAATTTCACTACGGCTTCTTCCACTCTTCTCATGTTTTACTCACTCTGTCTCTACTGCGTATTAAAAGGCCAGTAATTCGTCACAGAGTCGGAACAAAGTGCAGTCCCTGCTGCACATCAGTGTGCAGGCTGCTCGTTTTCCAGCCGCCCAGAGCTGGAATCAATCACCCAATCCTGAGACACTGAAACCATCAGGGAGGGTCAGACATAGAGGAGAGAGAGACACACACTAGTGCATGGAGAGGAAGAAAGAAAGAGTGTAGGTGGACGTGCAGACAGAAAAGCCTGGTGTGGATTAAGTAAACATTTCCTTGACGGGATACAGACAAAAAGGCTTCATAAGTTGAGCACTTTAATTTCCCTTGGGTGTGATTTGAAATAAGAAAAACAGAATTCACGAGATAGTCGGATACATCAATAGACTAAACAAAACGCTGGTCCAGATGTGACGTTCCATCAGTCATGTTGCTTTTTGTTGTCGATGTTGCTGTTTATTCTTCAAAGTGACCACACAAATGTAACTTATGAGTGTGGGCCTGATTCCTAGCAGCTGAGTAGAAGTGGTGTCATTTCCTGTGGTTATGTGGCTGTTGTTGCTTTCTGGCACTGGGCTGAATCTTTTTCATCCCAAGTTTCTCATCTTATGTGAATCCAGCAGAAACAGGTGAGTGATCCCTGTTGGGATTGAGACTATGCTTTTAGCTGACTGGTGAAATGTTTGAGAATCCTCTTTGAAAAGTTTTTAAAGACGATATATAACAAATGTTTCCGAACATGGGTGCATGGATTCCTTATAGCTGAATGCTAGAACGAAAGGTAATAAGCCATGGGAAGATACTACTATAACACAAAAATCCAAGCACGAGGATGATGCACACAAACACCTCCATAGCTCACCCTTTGTGCACTGTGCACACACTTCTCTCTCTATTTAGTTCTCCTTTTCTTTCTCTTCTGTAGTACTGAATGCTGTAATCAACACTAATGGGACTCAGCTGTTGGCCAGTCTAATTACCTGGAATGCAGACAGATGATCACTGAAGCAGGCCTACAACACGCACACACACCACTTCAGAGGACATTGCATTAACTTCACTTCCTAAAGACAGACTCTAACCTAAATCAACCAATATCTTCCTTCGAGTCCTTATCCTAACTCACACCTAAAATTAAACCTTACGTCTTCACCCTAAAATGTAATGATTTGCCTAATGGGGCTTTGAGTTTATCCCCAAACACGTCTTCGCACTGTGATTGTGTAATTTGTCCACACGGTATAATTAATACCACTGCACACAGACACACACACAGACTGCAGTATTTTACCTCCATGCACCTGTCACTTATGTGTACGTGTACACGTGCGTCTCTGCAGTCTTGGTTTTATGTGGTGTTTTGGTGGCATGTGCTTTTAGAGGTTGCGTGCGGACGCATTTGCAAAAAGTCAGTAAGAAGCAAATAAATCTAGCTTCTTACTGCTTATGTTTCTTCTTATACTCAGGAAGTCCAAGTAAAAAGCCTGGCAGAGAAAATCACGTTGTTACATTTACACAAAACCTCTCCACTCTTTATGCCTCAGATTTTTATTAACTGAAAGATTCCAGTGATTTTCGCCAGCTATATTTTCCCATCAGTTTCACTTGTGCCATTTACCTCTAACCAACGACTGGACAAGGGAAAACTTCTTGAAGGAGGTGACTAACAAAGAGAAACGTAAGTAAAATAACCTTGAGCTAAAAAAATTTTAAGCTGTTTTTTTTTTAAAGATACACACTTAATGCCATGGTTGTGACAGAGCACTACACAAGTACTATAAACGCCAGACATAATGCAAAGTAAATTAAAAGGATCAAGAATTTGCACCTTTTACAGTAGAGATAGGGCAGGCTGAAATGCTGTCAAGAATATAAAACATTCATCAAAACAACACAGAGCTTCTGGTCTCATGAGATAGAACAACAACGATATTGCTAAGACCTAAATGTTCATAAAAACAGAGATTTTGAAACAAATATTTTGTATGTCTGATGAATGTGTCTGTGTCATCCGAGGCCTCATCAGCCTGATGTCACACTGTCTGGCTGAGGAAAGAACGGGCTTGAGGGAAATGCTTAATCTAAATGATTAATAGAGCCTAGAAACAAGGCGAGGACTTGTCTGGGACTCTGCAGGTACACACCCTGCTGACACCTTTGAGTATGTGGGGTAGGGATGGGGTCAGAATTTGAAGTTGCATTGTCATAGTCAGGGCTGTTTAAAACTACTTCAGAGGGATTTGTTAATGAATACAGCTGCATAGGCAAACACAGAAACACACACCCAGAGGTGTCACACTGACTGCAAATGATCAAGGCATGACTTATGGAGAGGAAGTGATGGGTAAACATAAGAGATGAGCAAAAGGAAATTTTAAATAGATGACAAAATGATTATTTATCATGTGACGTGCAGCATGTGGCACACATGTGAAATATGCCTTTAGTACTGCTTTGAGGCAACAAGGAGCTGGAAACATCAGATTTTGGTCCATATTAACACAGCATCACAAAGCTGCTGCAGATTTGGCAGCTGCACATCCATGATGCAAATATCCCATTTCACCACATGCCAAAGGTCCTCTACTGGTGACTGTGGAGCCCATTTACTCATTGTCATGTCAAGAAACCAGTTTGAGATGATTTCAACTTTGTAAGCCTTATCCTTCTGGAAGCAGCCATCAGGAAATGGGTAAAGGGATGGACATGGTCAGCAACAACATGCCCAGTGGCACAAAGGGGCTCAACCTGTTCCCCCCAAAAAAGAAAAAAATACTATTACACCACCCACCAGGAGGTGGAGTCAGGACAGAGCCATGCTTTCATCTTTTTTATGCCAAATTCAGACTTTATCATCCGAATCTTGCAGCAATCCAGACTCATCAGATCGGGCAATGTTTTCCAATATTTTGTTGTTCAATTTTGGTGAGGTAATTCGAAATGTTGCCTCAGTTTCCTATTAGCTAACAGAACGGTCTTCTGCTGTTGTAGCATATGCTCTTCTGCAGGCATTATCTGTTGACTTCCTATCAGTTCAAAGCAGTCATCCTATTCTCCTCCGACGTCTGGCATCAAGAAGACATTTTCACCCAGAGAACTGATGTCCACTGGATATCTTCTCTTTTTCAATAGATTCTCTGTAAACCCTAAAGATGGTTATGAGGGAAAATCCCAGAAGATCAGCCTTCTTTTCACCTTTTTTCCTAATTTTGATGCTATTTCAGACAATCGCTTAGCAAGGATCAGCTCCTGAGTGCTTATATAAGTATAGTAATTATCAATCTTGAAATGATCAAATATCTAAATTACAGCAATACTGATTTTATTAACTGTGCACCTACCTTCTCAGATAAACAAAACAAGTGTTTTGTGTTAACTAGCAAAAATAACTCATTATAACCACTGGAGTTCTTTTATATTAAAAAAAAAAAAAGTCACCACTTTGCACAGAAGTGTTTGCATTTCCATACACACTGTAGGGTGATGTAAAGCTTAGAGGAAAGTCACCGAAAGAGTAAAGATTCAAGAAGCTTGCAGTCCTGGGTACATGGTCTGTATCCTTCACAGTAACTCTGCTACTCTTAATGCTACATAACAGATTAAGAGGTGGAGTTCAGCTCCTACATTCACTCACACATTATCTCTTCCACCCCCACTCTCTCTCTCTCTTACTTTCACTGAATTGTTCCTTGATTGTCTGTCTGTATTGGGAGCATTTCATTAGACAAATGCAATAAACCAGAAGGTCTGCTGGATAGCTGGATTATCATTGAGGAAGCACTTTCTCGGATAAGGGAAGAGAAAATTAATAAAGAAAGTTTTCAGACAAACTTATTAAATGCATTTTTTCCTTTGGCTCCCCTCCCCTCCCCTCTTTTTTTTTTTTTTTTTTTTATCTGGGAA
>VUQR01024785.1:0-16237 GCA_015108515.1 Hemichromis elongatus
TATTTTTTCCTCACTCTTAACTAACTGAAGCCTTTCATTGAACTACCAAATAAACATATTGGTGCTCTCTTTCTGAACACACACGTGGCAGCAGCAGCACTTCTGCTATAATTTTGTTCATATTTAATAAAATTAAAATGCAGACATAAGTGTACACATTAGTTTATGACTGGTAGTGTATATTTTTCTTTACAAATAACTCTCTCACCGAACTAACACAGCCAATCCCTCAACATGTTTGTATCTTATATTGCCCTCATATTATTATTTTTTTGTTGTTGCTTTTTTAAAGAACTTATTTTAACATTGCACTCAACAACAACCCCTCCCTAAAAAACGAAACAAAACTTAAAGGGCCAAATTGGGTTATGTTTCTTCACCTCAAATATAGAGGCCAGAAGCAGGGGTGATGTATGCCACAAGTGAACAATAATGTTGTCACCCATATTCAGTGTATTCAAGTGTTACAATGCCTCTAAATACTGAAAATGTGAACTTAATTTTTTTTTAGATGGGTCAAGAAAGTGACAGATTCCTGAGGAAAAGACAATTTAATGAAATATAATGAAATATATGTACTTACCCTGAATCTATTTAATACAGTGAAAGATAGATTTGGTCAAATGCCTGAAAAATGAGCACAGAGTCAAATGCTAGAGGCCTGTACTGTCTTATTCAACAGTGTGCTATGGTCTGTGCTGCTGTCTCTCTTTCCAAGCCCACCCACTGTGTTCCCACCATGCTGAGTGAATAGACTCGACCATTACTGTGCTTCTTCTGTGCTGTCTGCAGGGTAAAATGAGACAATACTCAAGATTGTCAACCAGGGGGCCTAAATCATTTACACAGCATGGAGCAAGTGTGTTGAAATGAGGCTGCTGATAACTCTGTCCTGCAGGAGCAGCAGGTGGTACTGTAAATGGAAGAAAAAAGTGACAGATAAGCCCATTACGGTGACAAATAGTGTGTTTATGCTCAAGTAAAACTGTTTAAATTTGTGTTGTAAATGTTCCCCTGTTGCTGATCAAAAGGAGATTTTAAACATCTTCGGATGGAGCTGCCGGGAGTTTTCACTTCAGTATAACATGCTGTACTGTCCTAGAAAGGCAGCAACGAATAATAGAGAAACACAGATATTACTTCTTTTTTTTCTTTTTTTTTTAATTTGCACAAGCCTAAATGATTATTTAAATAGTTAAAACACAATATGAAACACCAAAAAACTGATCTTTTTGTAGCTTTAGTTTGTTCAAGCTGGTTCTGGTCTCTGTACTTAAGGTCATAAAAGGGTTTCAGATTTGTGCTCTCACAGTGCACATCTGTCTATCTATGTATAATACTGTGCACAGGTCTTAAGCCACCCCTCATTTCTTAATATTTTGCTGGCAAAATTGAAAAATAGAAAACAGATGCAGCAGTTTACTGATTTTTTTTTTTTTAATGAGCTTGAATGTCAATCTTTGATATGAACATCTTTATTCTTTAACACAGTTAGGCTGTGTTGAGCAAATTGTCTTGTAATTTCATTAAACAGGGATAGTTTTCCAGTCTTTAAAAAGGACAAAAGCTCCTCCAAAACTCTTCTTCAGATGTTGGCTGCCCTTTGTTCCATTCTCTATCAAGATTATCCCACACTATGTTGAGGTCCAGGCTCTGGTGGAGCCAATGTAATATACTGTTCCAGACGGGTGTTAAAATGAGCTGGGATGATCTCAAATAGCGTTCTGGCACCTTCATTAACAAGTAGTTACATCTGATAAGCAGACTACTTTTATTTTTCCTTTTGCTGCAGTCTTTCTCAATATGAACGAATGGCAATAATACAAACAAATTTAAAATAGTAAGATAATACACTATATGCAACAGTAGCATTCACAGTATGTGATTATGGATTTGGTTGTGGAAATATGCAAGACATAAACTATATAGCTTAACATAACTATTCTATCACTACTGTTCCTATGAAGTAATTGATATCTATACGTATAGACATGTACATGCACACACACATGTACACACTAAATATATGTATACATGTATACATATACATACATATATACCTGCACACGTCCATACACTTAGAAGGTGCATTTTGCATGAAGTGGTGACTGTGGATGTCCACAAAGTCCTGTGACTTATGACATTGTGATTGAGGAGTTATAGAGACTAACTGTTGGGATGAATGATCTGTGAAAGCGCTCCTTCCTGCAGGAAGGAGCTGCTCAGCACACTCACAGACTCATGAAGAGGTTGACTTAAAAATCTTATAGTAGTTATTATAGTATTTAATAACTTGGAAATTTGTAAATTTGTACCAGGCTTTGTAACTCAGCCTTATTTTTTTTCATAACTAGACTTCGTGTTTGTTTTATTTTCATAAATTGACTTCCATATCTCTCACAAGCAGTTACGTTTCGTTTAACGCCCCACATTCCACTGGACCGTAAACGTCACACGGGGCGGTGCTGCGTTCACTGCCCCCTCCCCCCTTCAAACCACGAGGCTCGAGTGTTGACAGGCGAATAACCGCCCATTGACACAGAGCTTTCATCCGCCTGATCCACCTCACCGAAAGACAAAGCCCCCTCTATCCGTCCCTAATAAATATGAACGCCAACCGGTAAACCACCGTCTGAAAGTAGCTCCTTAATACGGCTACACAGTTTACAACGTTAACACTCGGAGCTGAAATCTGGCTCTCAAAAGACTAGGGCAGGACGGGAATTCCGCCCTCCTGGCAGCCCTCAGCGCGGAGCTTGCCCCACAGACCCCGCCTTCTCTTAATTTGTCAACAAAGGGGTTTGACAAGCTCGCCGAAGCCCTGCCCCATGTTTCCATAAAAGGATGATTTGGCCATACACGGCCAACAATCAGACCGTGGGTAACCTTTTCCGTTCCCTATCCCTTTCATATGGTGCGTTGACTTCCTCCGTCGCCGTTAAAGTGGAGCTATCATGGCGGAGCGCGTACAGCAGCCCCCAGCCAAGCGGCTCTGCTGTAGACCCGGCTACGGCTCAACATGTAGACAAGGCCAGCGGGCCGCTGGTGCGCCGTGCGGCAGCTCGGGTGCCACCCAGGGCGAATCAAGTAGAACCCAGAGTCCGGAGACCCTCCTGGACATCGCGGCGAGGAAAGTCGCCGAGAAGTGGCCGTTTCAGAGGGTAGAGGAGCGTTTCGAGCGGATTCCGGAGCCCGTCCAGAGACGGATCGTGTACTGGTCTTTCCCGAGAAGCGAGCGTGAGATCTGCATGTATTCGTCGTTTAACACTGGCGGGGAGGAGATCGGAAGTAGCGGGGAGAACGGCGACGAGACGCGGCTGCCTTTCCGACGGGGCATCGCTCTGCTGGAGAGCGGCTGCGTGGACAACGTACTCCAAGTCGGTGAGTGATGTGGCGAGACTGGGCTCAACGGAAAAAAATGAAACAACCGGACAATTTCAGTCGAAAACAAAAATAACAAGAGGAGAGATTTAATGTCGGTGCGCGTGAATGTGTCCATTAACACGAGGAGGTAAAGTGACAGGGTTTGACAACAAAGGGCGACAGACTCGCGGAGAGGCTACAATGGGGCTTTAAATCTGCTGGGTGCATGAATGGGAATGTGTGACTGAGGCATTTAAATCCTGTTTAGCTCGGGGCTAGTTTGAATGTGAAAAAAAACCCCTTAAAATACAGACTGCGCTGAAAATAAAACAAAAGAGGATTTCCCCCCCCACATCACACCTCAGCGCCTTCGGAATGAACTGCGAAACTTTGTCATATTAATGACAAATAAAGCGATATTCCTGTCCTCCGGCTGGCTCGGATCACTTAGTGACTGCGTTGACGTGACTCGGGGAAGAAGCATTTAGCCTTTAAAGCTTTATTTTTTCTGTATCAAATATCATGAGAGAATAGCTTGTTCAAATACTGTCTGACCTTTAAAATCAGTTTTTAAAGATTACAAAACTATTGAGTAATATGGGAAGTGCTCAGCTGGGTTGGGTCCCAACTGACACACATTACATTTGAATGAGTTGTTCTTTGTGGCACAATTGATATGCTGTTGAATAATAATGATAGTTGAGTAGGCATTGTGGCTTTGACAGCCTGCATACAGTTTGATCAGCATTGTGCAGCAGCGAGAAGCTGATAAACACGACCTGCTGCAATGGAAAGGAGACAAATATGCACTATAGATGTTTTAGATTTAGAGGAGCAATTAAAAGGTTTTAGGGTTCTGTTTTCTCAAAAGGCAAGAAAAAAATCTATATATATAATTATGAGAAGAAGCTGAGAATTGCCGTACGTGATCTTGTTTATAACCCACTGAGAGCAAGTGAAACAGGAACAGACACCTGTGTGCTTGTGCTTGACAACTTTAGTCCACCAGAAGCATGAATCAGTGCTTGATTTAGTGTACCCCCCCTACCTCGCTCTCTGAAGAGGTTCTTTGAAATTTTAATTACCCAGCAGACATATCAAATGCCCGGCATTTCTATTGTAAGTTTGGCATTTTGTTCCTATTTACATGTTCATTTGTCTCTTTCAAGCTTCCCGTTGCCAGCAAAAGAAGAGCAAACAAAAGCATCTTTTCACTCCCTTGTTAAGTAGAAGAGGTTTGGAAAGAGGACGTATACTGGCACGGTGATTCTTCTTAAATGGGCCATGATTCACACCAGTCTGCAGCCAGTTTGGGTTGTGTCTTTGTGCATGTCTGAAGATCTCACTTTAATGAAGACAGACCTCAGTTTTGGTCAGCAGGGAAGCTATGACCGTGCTACAGTTTGTCACCTGTGTGTTCACGAATCTCTGAGGCCTGTAATCCCATTACTCCACGTGCTTAATTTGAATTGTAATGCAATTCCACCATCAAATGCAGGCAGTTCATGTTGGCATTGTGTATTTGTGAATACACGCTCACAACACGTTCCCCTGCCAAAACAAGAGGCCTAAGTTCCCAGATATTGGGGAATGTTTCTGCAGGAATGAAACTGAATCTGGGCTCAATGTACATTCTTACAAAGAGGAATAACAGTAGTCCGCACATCCCAAACGCACACACACAGGGAGGCTTTCTTGGCTGATTGCACCCCAGCTTGGAATTTGCTGGAAAAATAGAGCCAAGAAGTGATAAATAAAAGATGTAATCTCTCCACATGTGGGCTGCACCGGAGGAGGAAGGTTTTCTTGCAGCAGACCTTGAGGAAATGAATTGGCACACATGTGCTGTGGAGCCTCGTGCTCCACAATAGACCTGCACTGTTAATCTGAGCAAAGATCAACATAGACATTTTTTTCTCTCGATAAAGCAGACAGTCCAGCTTCTCAGGTGTAGACCTGATGACTGCTTTATTACCTTTTTGTAGTCTATATCATAGTTTGTGGTCATTTTATACTGTTAGGCTACAGCTCAATTATCTTCTGTTCCCAATTGTAAATTACTGTTTAAATTCTTATTGTCATGAAATCTAAGTTATCAGCAATAAAAAATGGGCCCAATTTGGCTTTTCAAAAAGCAAGTGTCAGATATTCTGATATTTTAGGGTTAGGTTCAGGGTCAATGTTTCAGGTTACTGTTTAGGATTAGATTTATGGTTACGGTTTAGGTTTGAGGGTTGAGTAGGTTGACTTGTTATTAGGCGTAGGCTATGAGGGTCAGGGTCTAATTCAGTTTGCGGTCAAAAGTCAGAAATGCATCCTGTGTGAAGAAACAACAACTTGTGCAAAGATTTCTTAAGTCGTTACGGAACAAGAATATAGAAGCAGAAAGGGAACAGAAAGTAGAGCTGATTAGAAGTAGCATTGTTGGGTAAACATCGTGACTACCCGTCGTTTGACACAACCAACCAAAATTGTGCCAATATGTCATATACAACCAGCCACTGGCCTGTTGTAAGAGCTTTGATTTGATTGGTGAAACCCCTCAGCGTTAGAGGCTATAGGCACCTTTCTCCAGGAACACAAAGCGGGACCACCAATTCTCTTTCCACTGGTTTTGATGTAAAATTAATTGGACTTGTGAGTTGACATAACAAGTTTGTCATACCTTCAACTGCACTGCCAGTACTGAATGTTTCCAAAGCAGCAAAACAACCGAGAACCACCAGAGCTGCTGTAATGCTGTTGTTGTTGTGTTGGCCTTTGCTGATTAATTTTATGATGCTAATAGCAATGGTTGAGAAGGTAACACCGTTAATTCTATTGCTACTTGTTGTCTTCTACAAATGTAACCAGTTATCAACGTCACATCCAATAGTTCTTCATGGTCATAGGTACCCACTGTAAAGTGGACCCCTGAAAATGCCCCGAACAATAGTGTCTACATGCTGACATTGCAAAGCTAGCTTGTGGATATTGAATCTTCATGGGTTTTGTAGTCAATAATTTGGTTTAAAAGTCCAAATTAATAGATTGTCTTGTCACGGTATTAGATCAAGGTGAAGGCTCAGCAGATGTATTTATAGATAATCTTATAGGAGAAAAATATAAAAGGAGTCCCCCTGACAGCGAGATCAGGGGATCAAGTCACTGGGGTTCTTCCTGTTAACTGCTGATATCTGTAGAACCTCCTTGCTAGGATTTCTCAATAACAATTCGTTGATGTTGAAATGAAGCCAAGATTTCAATAACTGCCCATTTATGAACGTGTCTAAATAATAATGGCTGCTGCCGCCTGCCCCTTGAGGTTTTCGCTGTAAACATGACGTAGAGCATTTTATAGGCAACAGTTCGCAGAGTGCAAGTCTGAGCTGAAGTATAGCTTTGAGCTGAAGTATAGGCTGCAGTGATTGCGTCTGCACTGAGCATGGTTATTTTAGAGAGTAGCAAACAGCATCACATTTACCTGGGCAGGGATTCACATCTATATGTATATGTGTATGTCCCCATGTGGCGAGAAAACGCGTGCTGTAATGTGTTTGCTACCTGCGTTTCCCAGTTATCAGTTTGCATTTAAGCTGCTTGAACTTTTCAGGAGGTCAGATTCATAATTTACACTGGACTTGCAGTTCAGAGGCACTTCTCTCTTTCCCCGACCCTTTCTTGATTTACTTCCATCTGCTTCGACAACATCGGGTCAGAGGTCTTTGAAACGTCGATGCTGTTGGTATTCAATACTTGTTGTTTATGGGGAAATGGAAATCCCTCCGCCCTCCTTCTTCTTCTTACTTCCCTGCTTAGCCTGGAATAAAAGAAAATTGTGAGTTAGCTTTATAAATAAAGATGATTCTGATTAATGTTTACGCTGCTCATGGTCAGAAAATGACAAATAAGTGTCCAGCACAGTGCCACGCTGTCTTTTTGTTTGTTTGTTTTTTTCAGCCGACCAACAATTTAAAAAGTCACATGATGAATGTGAGCTAGCTAATATCATTCTCCAAGCAGTTGGAACTGCATGTTAATGTACACTTTTATAATGCAAAGCTTGTAAATAATCTTTAGTTAACCACTTTTCCCTGCATAATAAATGACATGTTCCATTTATTGCTGCGATCCAAGAATGTCGATGGTGAAAAGAACAGGATCCCATTCACATTATCTGATAACTGATAAGTTGTTTAGGTTTTGGACTTTTGAAGATGTCATCCTGGCTTCTGGAAAACTGGCATTTTCCGCCATTTTCTGACAGTTACGTCAACATTACTGTCATTTTGTACACTGAAGTGCAGAATTTGAGACTCAGCCCTCAAGTCTGTCACCGGCTTGTTGCTTCATAGACAGGAGGGCTGATAGGCAGTGATGACTGCCAGCATGGCCACCGGGCTTGTTTGAGCGCGTGTAGTTTTCCTCACATTTCATCATGTGATATTCAGGGAGCTCTGTTTCTGAGCTCAGATGTTGGGTACGGTTGGAGTCTGCAGGCAGCATTCACACTCAAATATCACTGGCGCACTTCTGTAATCACTGGAGCTGGCCAAAGTCCAGCCCAAACTTTTCCCCGTTCTAGTTCAGCGGACTTCTGAGGATGTGCAGCTTCCTGCTGATGGTCAGTGGAGATAGAAGTGCCCAGGTCTTTCAGAAGAAGTACAGACAGCTACCCCGCTAAGCCACAGTGGTTCGAAGAAATAGTTATTTTATATACTTGCCTCTTGATTCTCCCTTCCCCCCTCCCCCTCCTTTTTGCAATTTCAGTGCTTTCTTTTTTTGTGCTCTGTGCATTTGTAAGCAGGTGCAGAAACTTCTGTATTCTGAACCCCTTTGAAAGCGAAATTACACAGCTATTATCAGCGGAGTGATGCATCAGGCGGTAGAGGTGGATACAGCTAAGTACAGATCCTAGTGGCTACTAGCCTATTCCTAACTTACATATTTTTAAGGTTAAAAATCCAGCGTGCTGTCATAAATGAAAGCACTAACTGCTTTTTTTTTCACGTGCACATACACACATATGCATACATACGCTTACACGAAGCCTCGGGCCTTTTCGTGTTCACTCATTACTGGCTCTCATTTGCAATTTTATGAAGAATCAATGAATTGGGGCACACCTACTGAATGATGCAAAGCTTTGTAAGTATGCCGGGGGACCACTACACTCAGCCTTTTAGCTTGTTGATCAGCATTAATAGTCTGTGCATAGGACCTCAGTATGCTTCTTCTCTGCAAGATCAATTTTTATTGGAGCAACATTGGGTGCATGCTTTGAGAGCAGCCACTGGCAAAACTTGCCATTTTGAAAAATGGTTTTACACTATAGTGAGCTTACCTGCGTGAGATTAAAAAACAAGGCGTCGAGAAGTGGATGTTGATGTCCTACAGCAGAGCTGGTTTCAGTGGTGGTGTTGTTGCTGGTTAAGGACTTGGAGTAGTGCCCAGGCATTTTTCAGGTCATTTCTGTTTCCACATGGATGAAGGAGGCTCAGCTGACGCATAGTTTTGTTTGGCTTGTGCTTTTACTACTATTCTGTATTTTTCCCGTTTATCAGCCTGTGAAGAGAAACCAAAAATAGTTTTTGGCCAAAGCACATCCTTGTTTTTTTTTGTTTTTTTTCTAAGGAAGAGCAATTGATGTTTTAGTAAGATTTGGAATAGCTGGGTGGAATTGAATTTACATTGGGTTTCTCTCATAGACTGTATGTAATGGATGGACTAGCTTCCAAGTCTGAAAAATGAAACCAAAGAAATATCTTAAACTTCTAGCAGGAGGGAACTCCTCTGGTTACAAAAAAGAAAACACCCAATTTTATTAAGGGAAAATAGCCGTTTGCCACCTTGGTCATCATATCTGGTTTCAGAACGAGATGAAGACACTTAGTGGGAGTCCCAGAAACTCGATTCTGTTAATCTGGACGAGAAAAAGACTGAAAAGTCTCTTGGATGAGAGAGGAAAACCTTTCTCCCACTGAAAACACAACATCCAGATGACCAGAATCACCTTTCTGGGATCTCCTTACCTGGATGGTTGAGCATACATCAGGACGCTCGGTGGAAGCCTGTTGGCTAATGTTTGACCTCGTGGTGAAGTCCATCTTTTATATACAGCCTATAGTTGCTAAGATTTTTGAACAACATTGCATCTTAACAAGATGTAATCACATGATAATTTTTAGAGATTTTTGAGGGACTTTTGGTTTGTAATATAAATATGTTGGTATATAGTTAATTCTGCCAATCTCTTACTACGGCTAGCTTAGCGTTTCTGATCTGTATTCCTCTGCCGCATCCCTTCGTCATTAACCTTCAGCTTGTCAGAGAGGAGAGGCGGCGGAGAAGAGCAGCGGATGGAGGAGGGGAGTAACTAGTTTACCCCTGCCTGACTCGATTGGCTCAATAAATCCTGTTTTGTTCTCATTGTCATTCTTGTAGGCCAACATGTTCACCTGTCCATATCATGCCCCTGCTGCTGCTGCTGCTGCTGCTAGTGTTTCATTAGGAATTCATCTGCTGATTATTGTAGTGATTTATCATTCGCTCCAAGTGTCAGTAAATAGTGAAAAATGCCCATCTCAATTTTCCCCTAGGGGCCAAAGTGACATCTTCATATTCCTCCTTTTGTCTGACTACAGTTGCAAAATTCATAATTTATTTACAGTAATTATAGTTATAATTTATTCCAATTTAGAGCATCAGTGATTGATGTTTAGTCCCATTCATAATTCTAACCATATATTTTTAATAAATCAATTGTATTTAGAGGAGGGAAAAACAGCTCAACTTAAAATTTATTTGGCCACAAATGTGTAGCTTTGTTACCTCTTGTCTAGCAAACAAAGGTAAACTGAATATCTGAAGGGTTTGCAATATTTTCTTTTTTTGTTGATTTCAATAATTGTCTTCTTAATAGACAAAATAATCAGTCAATTAAGAAAATGATTAGCTGGATTATCCTTTTTTTATTTGCAGTTCTATCATGTGAGACAAAGAAATTCAGCACACTGCTAAGCAGTAGCTAATCTGTCTTTTTTTGGTGTTTCCTTGGGAAATAGATTTTGTTATCAATTGGATAATTATTTCAGCTGTAGAACAGCCTCTGCCTCCCAGAGTTTGTAGTGGTGTCTTTTCTTGGCAGTGTCTGGGGAGTGCTATTCAACCTCACACTGTCTCAGCAAGTCAAAGCCTGCCATTGCTACAGCTGTATGGGAACATGGGGCACCAGCGTGAAGTGGTCCCTGAAGATGATGGCCCTTTGGCTCACTGCATATCTGCAAACAGAGCACGTTAGTTAACAGGTGAAGTACTTGGAGCATTTCAAACTCAGGATTTTCTGAGGTCATCACAGTAAAACAGCCTTTCCCGTTCTCATAAAGAGGACGCCAAGGGGCTCGTGGTCACTGTTGCAGACCAAAAGAGAAGCTTTTGTCCCTGTAGAGCAGGTGACTAGCCTCTCACAGCCTCAGACCTGATCGGAGACTGCTTATGGTAAATGAGCAATGCTTACCTTTTAATGGGAACTTAAAGCTATCATCAATCAAAGGCTAATACCTCAGCTCAAAACCAGAGCATGCTTAATGAAGACTGATGCTCCTCTCCTCTACCTATACAATATATCCTTTTGTGGCCTCAGAGTTCTTTTGTGCACTTATCTGGACAAAGACATGTGCATTTGATTTGATTTGATGTTTTTTTTTAAGCAGTAAAAGATTCCCCTGCATCAGTGTCCTGGTTCACATGGAGGTGAGGTAATGTAACTGGCCCAGTATGTATGTTGGTGTATGTATTTGCTGCTTTCGCAAACAGAATAGCGTAACACACTAGTAAAAGTTCAATGCTGGTGGCACACTTGTAGATCCCACTGGTGTACATCTAATATGTGTCATACCTGTCAGTGTTTAATAAACTCAGAGGAAAGACTCCTACAGTAAAAGCAATTGTAAAACACTTAATACACAAATGCTGTGGAAATGTAGAGCATGTCTCTTCTCATTAGTGACCATCAAATGTCCACCTGGAAGCCTGAAGCTTAGTTTCTGCTTTGTTTCCAAAAATACATTCAAAGTCTGCCCTGTGTGTAATGTAAAAACATGCAGATTAGCTGGATTATCATTCTAGGCCATATGTAAGAATGATGGGGTGGATTCAAATTTAAGTATCAGTGTGCATCTTTCCTGCGTTTGAACCTGACGATTCTACTGCCTGTTCTCATTATCTATATGTCTGTGCATGTCTGACCCCGGGACAGAAGTTGTCAAAGTGTTTGCTTTGTCAAATTCACGAAGTACCATGACTGTTTGTGAAATAATGTAAAACCATTGACTGCTGCACCGTGACTATTTACTTCCTGTCTCCCGTCTTTACTCAGGATCTCCTGCCTGCTTTCAGTTTGTTGTTCTGCCTCTTTGCATGCTCCACCTTGCCACTTTTGTCTGCATCTGTAATAACAAGCAAATGATCTTGTTCTCCTGGTCCAACTGTCATCGCGGGCTTTTCCGCAAAACTTCATCACAGCTCCCAAGTTTCACTGACTCATAAATAAGAGTGACTTGTAGCTATGTCGTGTTGAAACTTGGACAAGCAGAACCAGGTTTTAAGGCTCGTCCTGAAACTATTTGTCTGAGGACTTGAGGTTATTGTTAAACTAATGTGAAAAGATTTCCTGATGAAAAAACATTGAACAAACAGTTTACTTTTCAACCAGAAATACCGATCATTATGAAGATTGGCGTCCTATTGTTTGGATGGTGCAGTGTTCGCTGGACCAGACTAGCTATATGAACACAGTACTTTGTGCTGAAGGAAATTGTTATGTGTTGTATGCTGTTTTCTAAAAACCAGCATACAATAAAATCCAAATCAGTAGAAGCTGAAATATCTTGACTTTCAGTTTCAAACATACAGAATCGTACAAATTCTTGGTAGAGCTATACACTCGTAGCAGAAGACAATTTTCTCTATTCCCATTTTCAAATGTTCTTTAATTGTTACTTGATGTAGGGAGGGGAGGACTAAATCATATTCTTAATTAGGAAATGTATTTTCCTAAACGCCTTCTTGTTTTATACCATGAAATTTTATACCATTTATACATCAAATTTCTTTAGGTTAAAATCATTAGAGTATGTGACATTTTTATATTCTCGTATGTTATAACAGTTTAATAAATTGATGGGCGTTTCCGTGTAAACTATTTATTACATTTAAATCAAAAACAACTTTAGTGTTTTCAGTTCATATGACTTATTTTTCATTTACATCTTCCACAGTAATACATTAAATTTAATTTTCTATAAAGAAATAACATTTTTCTCTTTTTATGTTGCCGCCTCAAAGTAATATTCTACTCATGATTATCAATTGCATTATAGAAGAAGCCAGTCAAAGCCATTTAAAAACACTGACTAAAAGGCTAAAAGGGAATTAATTTAAAGAGCAGATTCCAAAACCAGCTTTAAGTGGTCTTTAGTATTTTTCACTTTCATTTTCATTTTCAAGCTCTTTTTGTTCATCTATGCTCTGATATTGCACATTATATTTCTTTCTTTTAGACCTTCAAATTGTTGAAAAACAGTTTGTACTGCATGTTTTCTGTCAAACACGAGGACTGTAAAGGAGTCACTGGGTGTTTCATGCAACTGTAAAGTGGTGATGTACATGAGACTGATCTTTTATGTGTAGAAACACCGGAGCGTGCTTTTAAGTGATAACAGTTTGAATGAGCGCGTCTATCAGTTGCTCTAATTGTTCTATACAACTTCACCTGGGGGATGACACAAGTTCTCACAAGCCCTGCTAAGTCATCCAGTTTATTTCTGCACAAACTGGGTATGCCTGGCATGCGTCTACAAGTTGAGTCATTGTTTTCATCTGTTAAAGATGAGTAATGTCAGTACTTGCGATGGAAACGGGATGCACTTGAAAACCGCATCGACTGGGCTTTAATGCAGTTTAAAGCAGGGAGCGGCGGTAGGGCATGGAGGGAGGGCTGATTAGACGAATGTGTGCAGCTGCACGCTGGAGGAAGTTTCAAGTGTTTCAACTCCCTCTAAAGTAAAAGTACAGACAGACGTATTATCAACAAAATGCACTCCGAGTCCTGAAGAAAAATTAGATAATTAATTCTGATACAAATAATAATGTTTGAAGATGACCGAACTTATTCTTTTATACTTCTTTAGTGCTGCAAGATTTTCTTATTTACCAAAATTCAAGCTCTTGTGTTTTCCCCTTAGTTGTCTATCTCTTCCTTTATTAAATCACCCTGTCTTTTTTTTTTTAACCAGAAGGTAATGTATTAGTTAGTGAGGTCTGGACACACTCTTTTGTATAGGGTCAGTTTATTTGGGGTAGTTTGGCATCGTCTCTAGTTTGGTTGTTGTTTTTTTTATTGCAGTCGTTCCAAACCCCAGCGATTGATTTTAGAACCTAGAAATGGCAAATTTCTGCCTTTTTGTTCTTGCCAAATGACCTAAATAATCAATTGCTTGCCAAAACACTTGCCATTTGAGTCTGTTTCTGATTACCATTTAACTAACCGTAGCCACTAACCAAAGATGTGGCAATGCAATAAAATGAAATGACGTGGAGTAGAATTGTAAAAGAAAACATTCTCATGTAAAGCACTTCATTATGTTAAAGGAGAGTGAGTTAGTACAGGTTTACGTAGCCAGTGAGCAGCAAGGCTGGTACAGCTGGTGACTGAGATGGAGAACAGAAAGAGGAGGTATTCAGACAGATAACACAGGAACGACGAGACAACAGAAACCAAAATACCTGCAGACTGATCAGTTGGACAGTAGCTCAGTGTGATTATAGTTCTGTTTATTTTACAGTCCCGTCACACCTGCTCTTTAAGCACACATGTTTTCTTGCTCCAGAAATGTTGAGCAGGCCGTATTGTGTGTTTAGCCCAAACAGAAATGAGGCTGAGGGTGTGTAACTCTGGTTTGATGCGCTGCCATGATAAGGTGTGACCCGCATCCTGTTTTGACAGTGAGGGGCCCCTCCTCTGCCGTGACGCTGTAGGAAAGCATACTTTTCCTCCTGGAGGTACGGCGTTTGTGACGTTACACTGTGACAGTTAAACAGTCGGTCTGAGCCAAAGGCGAGCACAGGGCATGCTGTCAGGCTAACAGTTCAACGCGCGTGTTGCATTCGATGGGTTTGTGATTTGAGCGTTGATGATTTATTTATATATGAACAAGTGGAGCATGAGCCACTACTTTAAGAGCACAGCCTGGTTTGCCATTCCTGTCTTTTGATGGGCCTTAAAAATGCACAACAAGACAGTACTTATATTAAAGCATAGATCCGAATCTCCAATAAGAAAAGGAATTAATTAAAGCTTAAAACATTGAACTCAACCGGCAAACCCAGAGAACATCTGCATCAGCTGAACAGGATTTAAAGAACACAACGGTCATAATGATTCAGAAACTCTGAGTCATCATTTACTTGAACACACAGTATAAGGGAACTGTGCCCTTTTAGTTCTCTCTTTTTGATGTCTCCGGGTTTACTTTGGTAGAAATGTATGCAAACACAGTGTGTGAAAAGTGAGATATGAAAATACGCTTACTGGAAAGGGTTGGCGCAGCCACATTTGGTTTGGTTTAGTCACTCATATCGTTCATGTGACGCCGCTTCAGTGATGCTCTTTTGACTTGCAAGATGCAAATGTTACTAAAACTTAGAGTCTTAGTTGCATACATTCTGAAAAGAACATCTGATAGAGCCTATATCTGTTTTAAATTTACTGCCATACATACACACAGCCGATATTGCTGTTGTCAGGCTTTTTGTAACCTCAAGGAATCAACTGGTGTAAGTGCAGAGGTCAATGGTCACAGTGCTTCCTCAAAAGAAAACCTTGTTTGCTGGTGCTGCAGAATCTGGCAGAATGGACTTTGCATGTATACCTTAAGGTTTTTTCTTGGACATGTTCAACTTTTGGTTTAGTTCACCCTTTAAAGCTTTGCACCACCCACATATTTCATTTTCACCGTAACCTCCCCTGCTCCCCAAATGACGACTTTTAACACCTCAGCATATATCGATAAACATGTGGTTTGATGGCCATTAGAATAGTTTCCGGGATTTTCCGAGGGTAGCTGCATGGGCAGAGACCTCCCTCGCTAACGTCTGACGCAAACTGCAACATTGTGTTCTATAAGCGAGCCTGAAGTGTGACACACACTGCTCATTTCTAAGTATTCCTTACAGAAGGATTACTTTTGTATGAGACAGTTTCTACTGTTCTAATGATGCTTTGGAAATAATTTCTTTGGCTTTATTTGAGTAGGAAATGTGAGGCATAATTCTCTATTTGTTTTAAATGATTCAGCTGGTTATAGAGTGAGTAGGGTGCACCTGGTAATAGCACTTTATTTATAAACAGAAGTAATGATAGTTTCAGAATAATAGGTATGAACAATATTCTAGCAGGGAAATTTGTTGTTGTTGTTGTTGTTCTTCTTCTTCTTCTTGTTCTTGTTTTTGTTCTTCTTGTTCTTTGTTGTTGTTGTTGTTCTTTTTCTTCTTCTGCTGCTTCTTCTTCTTCTGCTTCTTCTTCTTGTTGTTGTTGTTGTTCTTCTTCTTCTTCTTCTGCTTGTTGTTGTTGTTGTTCTTCTTCTTCTGCTTGTTGTTGTTGTTCTTCTTCTTCTTCTGCTTGTTGTTGTTGTTGTTCTTCTTCTTCTGCTTGGTTGTTGTTGTTCTTCTTCTTCTTCTTGTTGTTGTTGTTGTTCTTCTTCTTCTTGGTTGTTGTTGTTGTTCTTCTTCTTTCTTGTTGTTGTTCTTCTTGGTTGTTTTTGTTGTTGTTCTTCTTGGTTGTTGTTCTTGTTCTTCTTGTTCTTGTTCTTGTTGTTCTTCTTCTTCTTCTTCGTTG
>VUQR01024786.1:0-36144 GCA_015108515.1 Hemichromis elongatus
ACCTGGTCTACCTCCTGAACAATAACCTAGAAGGTTCCCCAGAGGAGGGTCCAGAAAGCTGAAGGCTCTCCCTCCCATTCTACTTAAATATCCTAAGAATAACAATTCAGCAGTCTGAGAGAGGGGTGTAACAGCAGCAGGAAAGATACATATACAAACAAACAGTACACAAGACACAGAACAGAGACATACACAATTTTTCATATTTACATGAAGGACACTGATTACCAAAAACTGAGTACTATACTGTTATTAAATTAAATAAAAAATTAAATACAGATAAGAGGCAACCCTGGTTATAGTGTGAATCGGTTGATAAAATAGTGCAAGTTACAGCGCTGATGTAAACATCTATGATTGTTGGGAGCATGCAACAATCGAGTGGTGTTTAATATTTAAGGAAACCGCATGGTACAAAAAACATGCAGATACAATAACACATTTACTTTTACATTTACTGAGTTTAAAATTTCTGAAGAAACAAAGTCAGATAGAAAAAGGAAAAAGGAGGCCAAAATAAGACGACATACCAAATGAAGTGAAATGAGTCTAATACTACATCCATACCATAAATCCTGTATTCATGAAGGTTAAAATGATTAATGTTAAAATATATTAAGATAGTATTTATTGTAGCAGCTTGTCTAATATTGTGTAGGTCCCACACATGTCTCAGAAATAACTCGGACCCATTTATGCATCAAAATGAATCCTCTGCAGGAACTCTTGCTGCATTTGGCAGACACATTGGCAGTGAAGCTTTTGGATCCTGCCGACAGTCGAATGGCTTCTCTGTTGTTTGGGCTCTTCTAGTGCATCCTGCAGGTGCTCAATCGATAACAATAATAATAATAATTTTTAAAAATTAAAAGAAATGATGTGGGGTCAGGTCATGCTTCTTACTTTTTGTTGAGTACCTCAAACCACTGTTGGGAAATTTTCGTATTGTGGTGGGACATGTTGCTCTGCTGCTGGTGGTCCCTGCTGTCAGGGGCTGCCATTGCCTTGAGGGTGCGCATTTGATTCGGAACAATATTTAGGTGGGTGGTACCAGTAAATAACATCCACACGGATCCCAGGATCCAAATATTCCCAGCATATACGAGATACAACGTGATGATCAATGTTATTTACTTCTGCTGTCGGTGGTTTTAATTTTGTGGCTGACTGGTATAAATAGCATCATGAAACCTCACCATCAACACCTGCCCGAAACAGTTTGAACAAGGCTAAACATTGTAATTGTCATGATAAAGTGATGACTGACTGCGGAGTCAAAACACAGATACACAATCTCAGCAAAATGGTTTGAGGATTTCTGAAAAACGCATACGTGTCTCTGTTGGATTACATAATAACTGATATATGATCTTGAGAAAAATCCTTTTGTTAAGCTGATGAACCTCACACACACACAGAAAATTAGACAGCGATATCAACTTACAGTTTCTCTTCCCTCCATCTGCTGTCTGACTCATCAGAATGACTGTGACCCACAGACAAATGACATCTTTACTTGTGCGGTTTACAGACGTCTTGCAGTCATATATGACACGGATTTACCGTAACAGGAGATTAGGGCTTAACCGATATACCATGTGATCTCTAGACCAGGAATGCTTTTGTTGAAAAAGCACACAAGACTGGTAAATGACATTTTAGCCTATAATGGCTAATATGTATGACCAGATGTTAAATCCCTGTGGAGCGCAGAAAGATTTTAAACAGAACACCCTTCGAAAAGTACGGCTGGTTACTAAGTCATTAACATTGATCCCATGGATTAATGGACATGGATCTGATGAGGATATATGTGCTTCCTATGTCTAATCATCTCATGTGTAATAATATCTGCTTTGCATCAGAGGGGATGAGAATCTCTGGCTTAAAATGATGTCATTCAGTTGCATTTATTAAGGTGTAAGCTGGGTTCAAATCATTTTTCTTTGCCTGTGATACCATAAAAATTCCCATGTCATTAGTGGTATACATACTAGAAGAAATGAAAGGTACTGCTTTCTTTCCGGAGTTGCTTAATTTGCACATTTGCTTTAGCGTTGATGCAGCAAATGATGGATTACTTCCCTGTTAGATGTTTTTATTTTATTCCCAGTTGTCACATAACACATGCAACATATAGCTACACCTTTACCTGGGATGCTTCAAATTACAGTGGAAATAAAACATATGAAATGCACACGACTTCTCTGTGGTTGTGATTCTGTTCCTACACATACCTTAAGAAATTTCAAATAAGAATTTGAATACACATTCAATACATACATGGTACAAAACAGATGGTAACTGCCGCATAACACATTCTGTTTTTTACTGCTAGTATGTGAAAAAAATTTGTATAATCTTGTGAACTGATCCTGCAGCGTTTCCTTATAGTCAGACTAGAAGAGAACCTGCCTTTAGTTGTAGTATTGTCCTTCCCTCTGGAAACGAGTTGGTGTCTTTTTTTTTATATACATGTTGCTCGTGTGGCAGTTTTTTTCTCAGGGTGAAATCTCACTGGTGTTTTATTGTCCTTCCCTGGTGAGAACAGCACTTTATTAAAAGTTTTTTAAACGTTTCCGATACTTTCTTTAAATTGTGTTCTTTATAATTTGTCTCTGAATTTCTAAGAGCTGTGGTGAGAAGGTTTGGAAGGATTTTGGATGTATTGTTGAAGAAATCACCCAAAGTCTTGTTCCAGTGTTTGCTGTAATCGGGTGTTTATTAAAATTCCGGTATACAGCTTAGAGACACAGACAGTGGGTCTGTGCAACACGTTGTAAGGTTGATGAGATCGCGATATCTGGCAGACAGATGACAGCAACAACAGATGAAATCAAGGAGTCAAATCACTCGAGGGTAGGAAACTGTCTCCAATGCAGTGTTAGGAAGCTTACATTTGAAACAGGATAGGTTGCAGGTTAGTAGCTAATGTACAAAAGTAGTCACATTGCATTTTTCTGTGCAGAAATTCAGTAATCTCATTTCAGTTACTGATCAAACAGTCGTGCAGGTATTTGATTTCCATTAGTTTTTCAATTATGTACATGATGTGTGGATAACAAATTAAAAAGAGGTGCCCTTTCCCTGCGTTGTGCTGCTGTCAGTGAACTTAACTCCTGTTTTGGGTGAGCATCTGAAACGTTTTACTCATAAAAATATGATCACTACTTTCAGTTATATTAAAGAAAAAGGCAAACAAAAGTGTAGGAAATGTGCAAATTACACACAGGCCAGAGACAAGTCTGCATTGCTGCTAACATGACATCAACTTTTTCCAAGCACCTTCAAAGACAATGTGCTAACACTAAGCTAGCAGCAAAGAACCCGAAGCTGAGTGCATGCTGAGTTCATCCAAGCAAGCAAAGGTTGATTTTCAGCAGGTAACAAACACAGTGATCAGCAGGTGGGCTTGGAGCTTTGTAGCCTCAGTTTCTACTTGTGGATGTTTGGCAGACTTACACTGCTTAGTGCAATGATTTGATAATCAGACAAGAGGAGGAGCATAGCTATTCATTATCTGAATCTTTATTGTCAAATTAATTGAGTCTGTTTAGACAAAAAAAAATAGGAAACTGGTGCCTAGCTAAACTCTAGGCGGGACAGAAAGCCTAAACCAAAGTCTGATGAGTACTTATTCAGTAATACAACATCTGTGATTGTTCTTCTTGGGAACAGGGATTGCAAAATCAGTATACTGATTAGAATAAAACCTCTGAAACAAAATATAAGATGCAATAGGCTGTAACTGTATCTCGCCTGTTCACAATGCTACACGAATGAACAATATAGACCTACGGCATTTTATCTTTTTAATAGGTATTTTCTTTGTCTGTGCATGGATTCATTAGATAACTCCAGCATGATCCCCCTATTTTAACATGCTTTTGTTGGAAGCACATAAAGAAACTAAACACATCCTAGCCTTAAAACGACATCAGCTGGTTGCAGAGGCCACAGTCGGAGCTTTGTAAAGATTCAACAGAGTATAAATGAAGTTAAACCATCCTACCTTCTGTGTTACACTCAGTGGTTTTCCCACTTGATGGTTGCCCACCAGCTTTGCTCTCCCGCGTGGTCTGAAAACATGACACGAGAAGGAGAGATGCAAAACAACAGGATAAATGGAATATCAATGAAACTTCGGGGTGATTGGTATAAAGGTTATATGGTGTGATGTGAGAGAGCATTGCAGGCAAAACAGTGAATCAGTGAGCTTAAATTTCTGTATCTATGGATTTTAATTTTTTGAGTTCAATCAGCCATGCCCATCTGATTATCTCATGCTCAAAAAAGTGTATTTTCTTTTTCAGAAATTATGTCAGCGTATGTTATCTATTTAACTAAATCTCATTTCTTTTCTAAAATGTTGTTATCTGATTATGAGTATTAAAAATTCTGATATAGCTGAGGTTTCAAACACTCTGAAGTCTACGTTGAACTAGGCCATTATTGGCGGTCTGCGTTTTACAGACAGTGTGCACATGGCCTGCCTAATCTTGTTTTGTGTTCGGTACAGTCCATCCGACAATGCCACACAGTCTTTTTACATGTGCTGGATATGTTTTTTTTTTATCACACAATTGGCACAAAAACAATGGAGACCTCAGTCCTTAGACCAGGAAAGCAAAAAAAAAAGAAAAATGTCTGAGTGAGGTGAGGAGCACTGGGACCCCTTTACTCAACAAACAGATGTGTCCACTTGTTGTTGTTGTTGTTGTGATGGAGGACAGAAGAAAAGGATTTGAGACACATGAAAAATGTTTTTATGCTGAGAGTGATTTGAAATGTAAGACCTCTCAATTCACAGCAGGAATGTGTTTCCAGTTTGATTTTGGTTTTCTTCTGACTTTAAATTATGAATGATGGGAAATAAAAGCATTTTTTTAAAAAATTGTTTTTATTTTTAAAACATTTGGATTTTTTTTCCAGAGGTCAGACTTTTAAGCTCAGTTTTTGTTATGATAAAATTTCTTCAAATGTACCTGCTTTTTTTAAATGTCACATAAATGATGTTCCATACCCTTGTATTTCTCCCTCAGTTTTACCAAACTTTATACAGTCAGGCTTGCTTTTAACATCTCTTTTGACATTCTGACGATTAAAAACAAATTATACATGAGAGAGATAACGCAACGCTTTGGTGCACCCTATCCAGCACCGTTGGCTTTTGGCTGTGACTGCAAGCTGAGGAATTGACAGAAGGTAATCCCCGCCATGTGAGGCCTCGACCCCGGTTTGGAGGCGGGGTGTGATTCATTCAAATCTGCCAGTGCTATAAAAAGAGGGGAAGTTGCAAGTAACCCAACTTCAACCCACAAGATCGTGGCACGCTAGACCAATCGGGTTGTTATTAGAGGTGATAATGAATACTCTTAAAACTATTAAAAATGCAATAGTTTGTTTCGTCCTGTTGCCTCGTTTTTTGGTGGCAGCTGTCATGTTTTGGCTGCTTGACTTTTTATGCATAAGAAAAAGAGTGTTCTTCAGGATGAAGGAGCAGGAGGGCGATGCCATTGATCCTCCTCTGTGCATATCGGACTCCAATCGGCTCTTCAGCCTTGAGTCCCTCAAGGCAGTCTGGCACGGACACAAGCTTGACTTCCTGAAAGCAGCGCATCTTGGACAGGTAGCGCCCAACACCGAAGTTGTCCAGCTGGAGGATCAGCGACGCAGCCGGATCCTCGACTACGCACAGGACAAGAGACCGCTTATCCTCAACTTTGGCAGCTGCACCTGACCACCGTTCATGGCACGTCTGAAGGCTTTCCAGGAGGTTGTGAGGGAGAATGCAGACATAGCAGACTCTTTAGTTGTATACATCGAAGAAGCACACCCCTCCGACGGCTGGATGAGCACCGACGCGCCATATCAGATCCCCAAACACCAGTGTCTGGAGGACCGGCTGAACGCTGCGCAGCTGATGCACCTGGAGGTGCCCGGCTGCCTGGTCGTGGTTGACAGCATGGAAAACTGCTCCAACGCTGCATACGGAGCTTATTTTGACAGACTTTATATCCTGCAGGAGGGAAAAATAGTTTACCAGGGTGGCAGAGGACCTGAGGGGTATCGGATCTCAGAGCTCAGAGACTGGCTAAATCGATATAGAGACGGGCTGGAAAGATCCAATAACCAAGTTATACACGTGTAGATTAATTTTCACACTTTTAGAGCTGCTACTTAAAAAACAAAACAACATATGCTGCATTTTTTCAGTATTGTAACTACCCGTAGATAGATTTTCATTAATGGTTTAAGTGTATTTATTTTTTCACGAGGGACTGAATTAAATACATTTGCAGTATAGGGTGTCCTCCTTCCTTTAATACTGGACATCTATACATCCTCTTAGGACCCACCTACAAAAGGTTAGTTTGTTTGGACGTTGGTGCCGAACACATGCACTTTGTATATGTCTGTATACGTTCCCTTTTCTCCTCGTGAAAATGCGCCTGTATGATTTTTTTTCCCCACTCGGGACTTAGAGATGTGCGCATCACTTTGCTCACCAGTACTGTTATGAAGTTCGGTTTTTAAATGGGATAAATCCACAGAACCGATATTGATGTTTTCCATACTAGTGAGCACAGTGAAGATGGTTCTCTCTGCCTTGCGTGGCGCAAAAAGACTTTGTAAATGTTCCGTTTTATGGATGGTATTTTATTGTATTCAATAAATTCTTTGGTTTACTCCTTCTTTCGGGCCTTTTTTAATTTATTTAATTTTTGTAAGCACAATACTTAAAGTGGACAAGCTACATTATTGGTACTTGCATGCAAACTAGGGTTATGGTATGCGTGTGTGTGGCTTTTTATTTTGTTTTTACAATGAAGCATGCTGTCTATAGATTAAGCTGCCATTTATTCTCGTAGAAGAGAAAGACTATTGCTCCTCTGAAAGATGTTTTAGATTAAACCTTTCTCAAGAGCAATAAGGAAATTTTGTTAGATCAATTTAAATCTTTTTTGTCTAAAATCAGTCATCTGCTAGAAGCAAGTTTAGTCTCTGCGAAAAGGGTGAAATATTGCATCTGTAATTAGTGGTCAACCACTTTAACTGTATAGTGGTTATGGTGGGAAAGCTCAAAGAAAAAAAAAAGAGGGAGAAAAACATTCATTGTTCTCCCCCCTCCCCCTTTTCCTACACCTTTGACCTCTTACAATTAAATGAGGATCATCAGAGTTTATCCTATTATGCTAAGTGATACTTCCACCTGTAAGGGTCTAAATACACTAATGTTTTCAGGGCTTAGCACACCAATCCCACAGCAGAACACAGTGAGTGCAGAGTCCTTCAAAACATCAGATGTCTGCAGCTAATGCTGAATATCAGTGCCATGCCATCACCCAGTCTAAAAACATGCATAAAATGATTTTTTAAATGATCTAATAAGATTTAATTCAGCTTTGCAGCGTAAAAAGTATATAATTGAAGAAAGAGCTGTTCTGAAGCTCTGCTTCAGACACAAGTCACGACACAATGAAGACACAACAGCGGGCAATGGCTTGGACACAAATGACTCAGGAAACCAGATAATAACTCTGACACGGCCCTTATATGGAGCAACATCTTGTCAGATGATTTGGTTCCCTGTGTGGCTATTATTCATAGTCAGCTTTGGTATATAGAGTCATTACCTCCAGCAACGAGACAAAGTCACAACCAGGGCATAAATCACTGTAGACACAACACAACAAGCTTTTAGAAATTTAAATGTAGTGACGACACAAGGATGCTCTTTGTCTTCGAAGTGGGTATGTTTTTTTTCTTTGCCAGAAAATGGTTCTTATGAATCACGGCTTTGAAATGTATCTGAGTTTGCACTAAATATCACTTGCTCTTTGAGATAAGTGGATGAAGTTGATCGAAATGAGAGGAGGCTTTTGTTATGGTTCAGGAAAACTACATCACTCAGATTTCTCTTTTATCCAGTACACGGCAGTAAACCAGATAATGCCTTTGCAGTCTGCACCAGGCCTTCTTCGGTGTTTGTGGTTCTGGGATTAGACACTCAGCTTCTGCATCCAGTTCACACCCTCAGCCCCCATAATGATGAAACATGCTAAAAAAATGTTGTTGAACATCCGAAGAGCATATAAACGTAAAGCGGAACCCACCTTGGTTGACCTGACAATAGTTTATAGCAGGCATCGTTTTGTTTTAGGAACTCACAAGCCCAAAACATTTGGCGCCAGAGTAACAGAGAGGAGAATTAAGTCCAGCACCGTTAAAGAACATGTTGCTGGTCTGACTACAGGGGCTTACCAGTGACCCAACTTTATAGCTCATCTGGAACACATTTAACACACAAACACACAGTATTTATGCGGAGCTGACAGCTGACAGAGGGGTACCTGCCTGAGTGAAAAATAACTTTCAGTGTATCCAGTATGCACCCCTGAAAAGAGACCCCAACTGGAATGCTTTAGATTTGGATTCTTTCCATGTGTGATTTTCCATGGATGTTGAGTCTCATCTCTCTGCGGAGAGGCAGACGGGAACAAAGGGTTAAGGGTCTCAGGCTGAGGGGTGAGATTTAACTTTTGCTGCTCTGTTTTGTTTTATGACTTGAAGGGAGCAGAATGGGTCTGCTGAGGTGTTTTTTCTGCTTCCCTGGTCAGCTTTGAAGGTGAGGGCCCCTCTCTCCCCAGGGTCATAACTCCACAAATGAATGTCTGGTGGTGGGGAGCCAGGGGGGCCTCAGCACACAAAAAGGTTTCAGGGAAACTAGTGTGTTACTACTTAAACATCTTTTAAAACACCTAGTTTATAATGGTAAAAAAACAAACCCAATTTTTGTGAAACACACAAACAGAGGTTGCAATATTAATATATTAACTGGTTCTGTGTTTTATTTTTACGGTACAGATGCTAAACATTATTTTGATTTTCTGTTTAAGGATCAGTTGTGTGTGTGTGTGTGTGTCAGATCAGGGACATGCAGGAACACAGCAGGAGTCCCTGAAACATTTTCCAATGAAGCTCAGTCAGCAGTGAAAAATTGCTGGATGCAACTTGGAAAAAACACTGATTGTCACCCCAATGGTGAACTGAAATGGCCTGGCAACAAAGTGGAAAATGATCTGTTATGTGGGACAGGCAGCACTCATCCCTGAGTCTTGTGATGGCTTGTATTATTGTGCAGAAAAAGAGCAGCAGAATGGAAGCTGGAAAGCATCACCTGTATTTTTTTTTTTTAACAATCTTACCATGTATGCAGTTTCCACATATTACAAATGTATATTACGTATAGGAAATATTAATATACTAATCAAGAAAAACATTTTAAAAAATAATTTTGTTTTGGATTTATATGATATAGTGGCAGCTGTCTTGTTTTGAGATATATAAAAACTGTGTAACTTTTAATTTACCAGTGAAAGCAAAATGCAGCTTTCTCAGTGCATTGAAATGCTTCACTCAGTGTCCAGCTTGTGGCTATAGTCTTTCCTCTTTCTGCATTTAGATGGATGACACCCTGTGGCCATACTTAGTGCTGCACTGAAACAGTGAGTGGAACACAGCTGAACTGTTATTTTAATGTTAGAGAGTCTTAATGTAAAACACACACTTCTAATTAAAAAAACCAGAAAGTCTCTGACTGTATTGTTGAACACAAAACAGTCCTACTTAAAGGACTGACAATGTGTTTATCATTCTTATATTGCAATGAACAATGCTTTAATTGAATGTTTAATGCTGGATATTTTTTTTAGACGTTATAATAAAGGTCTATGTGATGAGGTTTTAATGTGCAAAGGAAATCTGGCATGTCTCTGGCTCACAATGGCAGGTAGAGGAAACCATTTCAAATATTTAGATGTTAAAGCGTATGTACAATTATTCTCGACTTACACAAGTGTTTTCACTTATGCTCCTTATATTGACCTTTTCTAGGGAAAGTCTAGGAATGTAGAAAAGGAAATCTGCACATTCTCACCCGCTCTTGGTTTATTTGCACCTGTCAAATTCACAATTCAATTCAAAATCCTTTTCCTCACCTACAAAATCCTGAGTAGTAGGTTCTGCTGCAGGTTTCTTCCTGTTAAAAATGAGTTTTTCCTTCCTACTGTCACAAAGTGCTTGCTCTAGGGAGTAGTCTGATTGTTGGGTTTATTATACGGTCTTTACCTTATAATATAAGTTTCCTTGATGAGTCTTGTGGTGAACTAATGTTATATGAATAAAACTGAATTGATTTGCATATGTTAGATTAGGAACATTTAAACAAAATTTCATCTGGTGATGTTATACACTGTTTATAGTTTATAGTTTGAAATGTGCACACAGTGGATCAAACAGCAAGGAAAGGGTTGTGAACATAACCAGCTTCTTATCACTACACTCACTGCAGCCTGGCACCTTCCTGCCATCTGTTCTGCTTCTATTCTTAAAAACAGTAATGAATACAAATTGAGAGACACCATTATATCAAAATTAAGTCAAAATGAACTCGACATTCAAATCAATTCAATTGTATTTATATAGCAATATATAACAACAACAGTCGCCTCAAGGTGCTTTATATTGTAAGGTAGACCCTGGAATGACATGAAACAAGACAGGTGCGATCTACTACTAACTATTCAGAACAATAGTGTTTCATCATTCTCGCTACATAGTTTAAAGAAATTGTAACTTCACCTTAGCCCAACTGGGCACCTAAACACACAAAATGACTGAAACCATCCAAAAATAATTTGAAACTGTCTTTGTCCTGTATACTGCTGTATATTGCTGTCTTTTCCAGACATGGTTGATAGTATAAAAATAGCAAACTCGTGATCAAATCTGAAAATTTAACAGAGGAAGAATGTATCATAAAAAAATATATTAAAAAAACATCTTTGTTACTATTTGTAGAATATTTTAGGCTTTTAAAATGGTAAAATGGGTTGAACAGGTAAGCTAAGCTGCCAGATTTGACATGGCTGTCTGGAATGGTGCTGCAGAGGAGTAATGTATAACTGTACCAGAAGATGGAGACACAGACTGTTATCTGAAACCTTTAGCGCCAGTGGAGGAGTGTGGACAGAGCCTGTATTATCATTCCGCTGATAACCATCAAGACGGGGAGAAATTTATGAAGCATATCAGAGCAGGAGAGCAGATGTTTGCATGATTTTTAGAACAGGTGGTGGTGGTGGTTTTGGTGCACTCGCAGCATGTGTATCGGTTGGACTTTGCACTGTTCAACAGCTGATGCACTGTATGAACCTCGGGGAGGATCTGATCTTGTTTCCACCTGTCTGTTGTGTGAAGAAAACAGCAGCTAAAAGCAATAAAAGCAGGACCAATGACCGACTAAGGTGGAGATAGCAAATCAAATACAAGACTAAAGTCACTTGTGTGCACAAGCATGTGACACTGCAAGCATTTTTGTTAGGCAGACACATTGTGACATATTTTATTAAAAGCAATAGACGACAAAACGTTTTCCAGCCAAAGTACAACAGCGAATAATCTCAGGATAATTCTCACAAGTCCTAAATGACTGTAATTGCAACCTCCTGCTAGATAAACAACTTGTACATCATTATGTTTTACTTATGCATGTCAGTAAATGAAATGCAGATAACCAGCCAATTAGAGAGTTATGATAAACAATGAGAAGGCTGAAGGGGACTTACTGAGAGAGAGAATCTCCAGTCCTCATATCAGGAGTTAATGGGTTTAATGCTTTACACACAATACTATTCACATCTGTCTGCATATTTCCTCCGTAACAGGTGTGCATTTTCCATATTTTGACATATATTAGGTTTTCATGGCAATCACGTTTCCTCCATTTACAGTGGGTGGCCATCTCATGCGTGAAACAAACTAATGACACTTAAACAGGTGTTGCAGTATCAATTTCAGGGCTCACTGATGCCGACAGTAAGAAGCACTAGTGGAAAATCTTATAAAAGCTCAATGGAACACTAGTTTAAGAACGATCAGGGATTAATCATTGAGATAAATAGGTGAAAAGGAGTTAGCAAAACAAATAAAGTCATCATATTAGGCTCGACATCTATACTTACCTTTCAAAGCAACGTCTGATGTGATCCAGTGGGGAGCAGCTTTGTGGTATATGAAAAGGTAAATTACCTTTTTAGACATCAGAAATGCATTTACATTAAAAACAACCTTTTCTGTAGAGTTCCTCCCTGCAGGATTTGCACAGCCGTTTGGGTGGAATGTAACATGATCTATAGCCACATGTTATTTTCCCCTGAAAACATTCACAATATGTATTTCTGCAATTATAATGAAACTGAAAATTTACATTATGCTGTACGAAGAAGGTTTGAGCTACAATAGAGAATATTCATTGCAGCTCTGATGGTGCTCATAAAAGTCAGTAGCTCAGTCACTTTGTATTCACTATTGTGAGTTCAAATATATTTTCATTTTCTTAAATTAACCCCTCTTCCTAATCCGATCAACTCATGAGAAATAAGTAAAGCCATATTCTGTAAATAAAAAGAGGCCACACAATAACATATTTTTAACAACATGCTATATAAGAGAACATGTTCCACATAATTATACATTTTAATGGTAATTTCGGATTAAAAATACATTTACAAACCACTGTCATGTATATCCATTTGCTTCAGCAGACTTTACATTCAAACGTGTACCGGGATAGCCCACTAGCTCTTGCTTATACACACTTTAAACACAACTGCACGACAGTCATAGCTTTTCATCCGCTGCTATTTTTACACATTCACATTTGACTTCTTCCAGGGGGAGTGTGGGTGAGGACGAGATGATTTTATCAGATGGAGGTGTAGTGCCTCCCAAAGCTGGTGAGTCTAATCTTCTCCGGCAGGATGATGTTTACCGAGTGTTCCGCCTCTTCCTGGCTCGTGCTGCCAGCTTCTCTCAGAAGGTGCTCCCTTTGCTGCCGGACAAGCTGGCTGTACTTGGCATTCGCCATCCATGTCTCACAGCGGCCAAAAAACACAATGCCTGTAGTGCCCAAGATGACCAGGCAGGTGAGCAGTGCTAGCAAGCTGAAGCAGACAAGCTGACCGTGTGTAACAAGGACACCAGACGAGTGAACCGTCTCCTTCAGGGTGATCTTGAGCAGATCTCTCTCAGGTGGTCTAAGCAATTTGTGGAAGGCATGAGCGGGGAGGGAGTAGTGCTGTGGAGTCAGAGCAAACACTCTGTCCACAGGCTTGGCAGCAACCGGCTTGGATCTGTTTCTTGGTCTGTGCTGCAGGGTGCATGTGGGACCTGTAAACCATTTCTGGCAAATGCACCGGAAGGTTCCATCAGGTTGACCGACGCAGGTGCCCTCGTTGGCACAGGGCTGGCCGGCACAGGGAGAGAGGCTGGTGGTGTCATTACAAGTGAAACCAGTGAAGCCGGGCGGACAGACACATGTGAAAGTCAGGCCATGGTTTGTACAGTTGCCACCGTTGAGGCAAGGGTTAGGCTGGCAGCTGTCAATGCCGATCTCACAGAAGTCTCCGGAAAATCCAGGGGGACATAAGCAGGAAGAAAAGGCTGCTGAGCCCTCTGCATCCATACATGTGCCTCCGTTCTGACAAGGAGAGCTGGAGGACAGGACATAGGGACAAAGGAAAACACAGTGTCCTGTTATTTAAGTAAATTTAGAGCAGTACAGTGCATATTTTAGCCTTTGGTTATAAAAAAAAGCAACACGCAGGGGGAAATTGGTTTAATGATACATGTCGATATCAAGGTAGAGATGTTTATGGCAAATTTACGGTAAATATAAAGGAATCAATATTCCTCAACAGGGAAGAAAATTCCTTTGATCTTAAAGCTACAAAAAAATCTCACAGAATCAACAGAAATATGAGTTATCGCAAAGCTGGAATAAACATTTCATTCCAGACACATGGTTTTCCTTTCATTTAGCGAAAAAATAGGCAACTTTATTTGAATATTAATGTTACTTTAGTGGACAACAGGCGGTAAGACCATGATATGGAGGTTAGCTTTTATCATTGCAAAGCTGGGCATTTTAACACACATTACTAAAATCACATCACACTGGTCTGAAACATAGTAGTAAAGCACATTTACATGTTCACTACATTTCTAAATAATAGTGTAGTAGTAGTGTTCATTATCAAACACTTCCTTGCTTCCATATTGTGCATATTGCACAACATTTGCTTGACCTTAGTTTGTGCAAGAAGGATGAAAATAATAAAAGTTGATCACAGCATTCCAAGATATGGAGATTACGTTGGACTTGAGACAAATATGGCAGATAAATACACAGGTAATGTAACTAGTAGTCAAACTAATTACTTTCTAGAACTTGTATTTGAAGTAATGACAAATGTATAATACATAAACTTTTTTTGAGTATTGACTCTAACACTGGTTGTGATGAATATGAACTGCTACTAGCAATTATTTATTTACTAATCTGGGGATTGTACTCATGATTTTTGCTTGTTCCTCTTGACAATAGGAGAGCAAAGATAAGGCTGTAGTGATAAATACCCAATACACCTTTTGAAATTCCTTATTTTAATCAAGCTCCTGTCTTTTTAAAAAAAATACATAGTTTATTAGATAAGTTAGACAAAAAAGCATCAGACCTTCACAAACAAAAGGCTAAAACTGAGAAACAACTGCAAAATTACTGAATCAACTAGTAATTGCTACTGCATGCAATGCTTATTAATACTATGATATTGATTTCAGTCATTTTTCTCAGCACTAATGGCTTTTTTTGTGCAAATTAAAAATCTGTACGAGTAGCATGATGACGTCTCAGCGCTGCATCTGCTAATCTTCTCGCAGCCATATAAGCAGCAGATCTGATCGATGCAACTAAAGTGCATGATGAAAACCTAGGATAAAAAGTAATCAATATCTGTAGGAGTATTTAATGTAATTACACAAGTATCTAACACGTTGCGTCAGTGAGCCAAAAGAATAATAGCGCCATACTTTTTTAGAAGCCTCTGGTGCCTCGCAGAGAAGTTGATTAATGAAACCTCGTTCAGGGTTTCCAATTGAGATTAATTCCCCAAGAATACAAGTGGAGGTTCAGTTGTCTCACTGTTGGAACTGGGATTAAATGATTATTTTTGAAGCAGAAACAAAGCCCCCCCTGCAAAAAAAAGACATCCTTGATATGAGAGTGACAGGAGATGAATGAGTGTTAGGGACCGAACATCATGCGTGCAATTTCCATCTATATCCCTGCAATCTTGTGTTTTGTCTGTATCTCCCTGTGCCCTCTGTTTTCTTTTATCTTGCTCCTCATCCCTCATATCAGTCACTCCAGATATCTGTCCCTCCCTCAGCCTGGTTTTGCTGAAGGTCTCTTCCAGTAAAAAAGGGAGTTCTTCCTTCCTTATGTCACCAAGTGCTTGCTCATAGGGAACTGCCTTATTGTGGGTGTTTCTGTAGGGTCTTTACCTAACAACAAAAAATGCTTGAAGTCAATGTTATTATGAAATGGTGTTATATAAATAATATTGGATTGATTTGTGTGTTTCAATGTGTTGGCAGATATAAATAGCATCAATTAACACATTGACAGAGAAGTCCAAGCAATGCACTTAGCTTTATGACATAAGCTGTACAGAGAGATGGATTTGCTGCTGGGGGCCGCACAGTGATGCCTCCCAACCCACGAGGAGCTTATCCAAGTCTGAATTGGAAAAGCGATTAGGAAAATGAATGGATGGGTAATTGTTTTTGAAAATAAGAGGGGAGCTGACAATTCTCTATCAATGACATGTAGGCTATTGAATTTTAAGGGTATTTCAAGTCAACAACAAGGCTGCCTGACAGAGGAAAATACACGGTGTGGTTCAGATTGTGGAGGGCTGTGTCAGACTGCTGAGTCCCCAGAGAGTCTTTTATATTCATTTGACAGGCAGGAGGAAGATTCCTTCAGGGACCAATTCTGTCTGTAATCCATCTGTGTGCAGGCACAGGATGCAAGGCTGTTTTTTGTTTTTGTTTTTTTTTTTGTTTTTTTAGACATTATCTCAAATGTCCAGGCAGGGTTTGTGTTTAAAAGCATCACCTACCATTGAACGGATGACCAAATTAACACTCAAATGTTGCTCATAAGCCAGAAAAAGTGGGACATTTTAAGGAATGTGACTCTAACGGCCTAAGTAGTGGTAAATGCAAATTTGATTATCTTGGGAAACTTATCTCTAAGTTTAAATGTAACATCTGTATTAACATGTCATTAACAAATATTTTATAAGTTGAAACTATTTTCCAATTGGAGGTTATCTTATATAGCAATGTTATTGAATATTACATTAAAAATGACAAAACTCTAATTGAATTTGAGTCAGTTTACAACAATGATTTAATAAAATATTTTTTACAAGTAATGAGGCTCCAGACAGACGTGAAATTTTCCTGGCTTTCACAGGGCTTCGGTACAGCCGGCTGTCATGAAAGCGGTCACGGATTTCATCATTATGCAAATGATTTCCATTCTGTGCATTCTCGTGCACACCTGTTGTTAGTACACTGATTTTTGCGAACCATATCTCTATGATAGATGCCTGCTTTGCTGCTGTTATCTTTTTGACCCCCGCCTCTTCACTTTGCATATTGACATTCAACTCCGCCTAAATCTAAAAGTCAACTCGCAATCAGCTGGGAGCCACGTGTGAGCTCTGTTGTGCATGGACTAATACTGAGACAACAAACACTCACAAATGGTGAAGTAAATCCATTGAAATGAAATCTCAGACTTAAGAGATTAATGAATACGATATGATTATTTAAAATTTATGTTGCTGAAGCACGCACAACAAAGGATCAAAACATAACTGTCCAATTATTTAGGCTTTTGGACCAAAAATATCGAGTGATTAGCCTTGTGCTATGATAATATGATATTTATGAACAATCTGCCAAAGGCCTTGAAATTCATCTTTGATACAGGTGAATGTTAAATGCACATCAGTTGTGTACTCCAGCTGCCAAAGGACGAGTGGATTACTGGTCACATTCTGAGTGATGGAGTATCTGAAATGTGACAAGCGATTATGGTGTATTTGATCTTGAAAGTTTGACTTTAAAGGATGAAGCCTCTGAAGTAGGATGCAGCTTATGATGCTGCCCTGGTACACACAGTCAGCTACTATAGGGAGGAGCACAATAAACCTAGCTGCAGGGCTACAAATTTACTGAAATTCTTTCTTTATACATCAGAGTTGTCCTGGATTTGACATGAAAGGAAATTGTTTGCCCAAAGCCAAATTTTGTGTTTGTTTTAGCTAAGTGAGCCCTGTCATATCACACATTGCAGTATTTTACAATTGCTGGTTGAAAGTAAAGCGAGATACCATCATGTGAAAACAACAAAGATCAAATGAGTACAAAGCATGGCATATATGTGACACTGGGGTCTTTGGCTGCAATTTACTTCATGACTGACCGTGTCAGTGACTAACACAGCTTTAAGTTAGTGGAGAAGGACTTACATTTGATACAAAAGATGGGCATAGTGTCTAGATCTTAAACTGAAGCCAATGCATTGGCAAAATGCATTATTTCTAATCTTCAAGAGGGGGCAGCTCCTCTGATTGAAAGAAGTGCTGTGATTGCATAGAAATCAGGAACTGACCTTATTTATCATGACCTGAGTAAATACTTTTCTTATGGGTTCATAGTCTTAATCAATAGTTTCAAGTGTTATTTAGTATAAACTTTAAGTAGTACATTATGGTCCCATTTCACGTGGAACTAATGATAAATCAGTGTAAGCTTTAGTCTGTGGCTCTCTTTTGATTGACAAGTCATTTAATGTATGAGTGTGCAGTTTGTTCCACCTCTTGCTCATCACATCTGGTTTCAAATAAAACAAGATGGCAAAAGCCAAAAGCTCAAGGCAAGGCTTCAAAAAGGCTATGATGATCTATTATATACAGCCAATGTTTGCAAATAAGCCACTTTTTGTCACGGTTCCTGGGTTTTGGACCAGAGGTTTTGAGTTTGGGGATCTTTAGGCTTCTCTATTTTTCCTGTTTTCCCAGTCATGTCCCCCCAGTCTCTCTGGTCCCTCAGTGTTCTGTCTCCGTTGTCTGGTTTCCCTGTTTTCCCTGTTTGTTCTGTCAGGTTTGTGCGTCTTAGTCCCGGTTTTTATCACTTCCTGCTTTATTTTGACAGTCCTTCATCTCATGCGCATCTCATGCATCCCCTGTCTCGTCAGTTAGATTCTATTCAGCTGTGCTCCCCCAGGTGTTTCCACTCTGCCTTAATTCCTTATCGTGCATACATTGTCTGTGTCTCCCTTTGTTCATTGTCACTGCCTCCCACATGGTTTATGACTCGTTGTCTGCCTGTCTAGCCTCAAGTCAGTTTATTCCTGTTCCGCTCAGTTTGAGTTTTTTGGTTCTTTTGCCCACGTTAAAATAAAGCTGTGATTTTGAGTTACGTCAGTCTGCTGAGTCCAGCATCTACAGCCGCACTCTGTTCGCACACACCCATTCTCATGACACTTCTGACAGATATAAAAATACTGGCAGCCGCTGGTGCTACCCCTCAGGCTCCTACTAGATGCACTGGTATGAATTTAAAAATCCTACGTTGCCTCGTTCTAGTGTTGACATGTTTACATACCCAGCCAGTGTTGTGATAATAATATCCCATCACCCTTTTACAGCTCAGGAGGTAAAAGGTGTTACTGTTATGTTATGTTTACGTCTTGTTACTCTATTGTATAGTATTGTACATTGTATAGTATAGTCTGAGGGCTGATATACCTACCTGCACGCATACCTAATAGCAATAGAGCAATTAGGAAAAATAACCATATAATATTTGGGGGATAATAGGGGATAAGACAGAAAATAAGTAAACTCAAATAAAAGATGTTTGTACCCATTTGTAAGACAAAGTCCTCTCCTCAGGTGGCAGTTTTCTCCAGAAAAGCCAGGTGGGCAGACACACAGGTATCGTCCCTCTCCGGTCTCTATGCAAGTTGCATTAATAGCACAAGGCCTGGATGAGCACAAGCGAACATCTGTGGTAAAAAAAAAAAAAAGAAAAGAAAAGAAAGAAAGAAAAAAATACTAATAAGCATGCTGTTTTTAGATCTTGTGGGTGCTCTCTCTCTCTCTCTTTCTCCTTGTGTCTCTGTGGCTGATTTTTCTTCTCGTCTTTGTTTCCACTCTCACACTACACTCCCCACCACAGCATCTTGTCACCAAGAACAAAACTGAGAACATAACCAACTGCGTTACACAGGCAAGTGGCTCATATGCTCGAACGGAATAAAAGATGCACTGTGCGTGCTGATAAAGAGGTCACACTGAGCTAGAAGCCAGAAAAAAAAAACTTTCTTCTTCTTCTTCTCCCTTTGTTTCTTCCTTTGCTCCAGGGGCTCAAAGTCCTTTCATGTAGTAATGGCCACTATTGATGCTATGATTATAATCAAAATCCTTAAACTAAAAAAGGGCATCTAATTAAATGTTAATGTGACTTTAACAATAACATTTTCATGGGCATGTTTTGATAAATTAATAATGCATGCCTGATTTAATGGCACAAGTGGAAGGGATGGTAGTTTATAATGAGGATGTCGGCAGTTTTATTAAGTGATTTCAGATTTCCTTGTTGGCAGATTTCCATAGTCAGATTATTTACGCTCTGACTATGCTCTTGGAAAAATACTGTTAACTATATTATAGATACCAGCCTAATCTCTATGGACCTGTGTATCCCTAGAGCTCTGTGACTCACCCTGACCTCTGGTAAATCAGGAAGTGGGGCCAGATAGAGATAGAAGTGCCTGGGGAGCCTAATGACACTTACCTTGGTCACACAGGCTGCCCACCCAGCCCTCCTCGCAGATACACTGCCATGCCTTCTCACATGTGCCGTGCAGACAGCCAGGGAAGGGCACGCAATGGTCACAGTTGTCTCCTTGCCACCCTGGTTTGCACCTGAATGAGGTTAAATAAAGGCACAAATCTAAACTACTAATACACCACCCAACAAGCTTGGCAGTCCTGCTCTTGGTCCTATAATATCTGCATGTTTTTACACTTAAAGTGACATCAAATGTTGGAGCTAGCTGTGATTTACGGTTGCTGTAATTGGTTAATCTTTCTAAATACGCACAGCAACAGAGTACAGTCATTTTCAATTCAGAAGCTTTTGCCAGAAACAAAACCATGAGGAAACCTTTTAAATTATCTGTCAGGATAACAATGCTTTTTACTGTTTAAACAAAGAACAGACTTGGCAGCTGACTTAACATAATACAAGCGCCAAAAAACAGAGATTCACTTGGCTGGATATTTATTGTATTTTTGCAAAAGCTATTCAGTTCTCTTGAGGTAAAACAGAATCTACACAGAAATCTGAGGTCGTTCAGTACCTGCACTTCCCTGGCTTCTCACAAAACCCATTTTCTGTGCTGCACCCTGCGCTGCATTCCCAACCTTTGAGAAAGGAAGAAAGGGACATGAAAATGTTGGCATCACAAAATAAAAAACACACGAAAGATTCACAACAATTAAATATTATTCCCTGGTACTTTGTGTCCACGCGGGGAGGGGAGGGGGAGTTAGGTTTTTTTTATGTCTTTTTTCATGAACTGACTCAAATCTCTTTGTGTCGCTGTCAGCCGTCTCGGCCGACTGATCGAAATCTAAGATTACCTTTGACGATGCTTGTCACGGAGAGAATTAAGACCACCGCTGTTAGATGCATCGTAATTTCGAGGAAGACCCCTTTTGTCCTGCAAAATACAAAGCAGCTGATATAAAGAGCTCTCGCTGTGTGCAGAAGCGATATCTTCCATCTAGAAAAGGGGACATTGGTTAAAAGTTGATTCTTGAAAAAAGAAAATCACATTAAGATTCGTTCACAATTAAGAGGATCCTAAACAAAAAGATCTACATGGCGCTTTTCGATTTTTTGTTTTAAAAATGTAACTGTGAGAGATAAATAAATAAATAAACTGAGCTAGACTTTAAGTATAAATGTATATGCATATATATAAATATTTTTTAGGGTAATTTACAGTTTTCCTGTTTATTCCTGGAAACTGACGCACCTGAACCGTATGCGTCTTCTCCCAAAGGTATCCATTACGCACGAGCACGCATAAAATGAGAAAAGACATTCATTTAAACACAATCTAAATATTATCTCTTTTTTTTCTTTTTTCTTTTTTTACTAAAAAAACCTTTCTGACTTAAATGAACTGCCTTACCTATGTCGCCCAGCCGTTCTGCTCCCAAGTGACTTCGACCATATTTCACTGGTTTGTTTGGGGGTTTTTTGCTTTCTTTCTTTCCTTTAATCCAAGCGACGTGCTAATGAAAGTGATACCACAGGTGTACTCGTGGTCTGGCTGCTGAAGGTGGACCCGAAGGTTTTGACGGGACTGCTGCATCGTGCAGCGTCCCAGTGCTGCACGCTCCTCCCACCTTCTGAGGGAGAATGCGTGCACCAGTCTGACCCCGTGGGAGAGAAGTGCAATAGTTGTACAGTTGTCACATTAGCTGGCTCACTTTTGCTTGCAAATAACTTTATGTCAAGCAATGAGGTCACCATAAGCATGTGAGTTATTTAAAACAAAGGAAGAAAAAAGAAAGAAAGCAAAATAATCTATTTCTACGGATTTCTTGTTTTTTTTTTATCGTAAAAATTAATTATCCAAGAGTGATGGAGACACTTGATTCTTGTACACACGATTCTTCATCTTTATTTTTGGAAATTGACACCCCTGAACCTGAACCAGGTCTTCTCTCAAAGGTATCAATTACGCAAGAAACGCAGAAAAAGAGAAAGTGATAACAGTGGAGGCTTAGGCACACACACTAGACCGTGGATTTAAAATAATAAAAGTAAGGGTATATCCAAAATGTCCAATTTTAGTGTAACTTTTTAAAAACTTTTGTAGACCGATTTAATATTAATACTCGTGTCAACCAGATATTTATTTTGCTAAATATAATAAAGTTATTTATTGCGAGAGCTTTTATAACTCCTAATTACATTTGGGCTGACCATTACTATTAGTCAAATAATATGAAGGAACAATGCAATGTGAAATTTCTAGTGCACAGTAGAAGAAGAATGTAAGAACAAGAATAAATGTTGTTAGTTTCATTTTACCAGGTCTGAATATCAGCCTCAAATACAAAGAAAACACACAATGCAAACGAGATCAAAAGCAAACAATCAGTCACGTGTTTCGAAAGACAGTCAGACTACACTGATAGAAGAATATTGCACGATACTTTATCCAAATGTCAGAAAAATTGCACTGTATACAGAACAGAAGTTCAGTGTCATATATTTTCACATATCTTAAAGAAATACCATCATAGATGCTCTTAAACATGATTTACTAATGTCAGGGGGCGCTGACAAACAATTTTCATGTATATATATATATATATATATATATATATATATATATATATAAGAACTTGGGATATGCAGTAATCACAATAAAAGAGAAATATTCACCAAAGTACTTCAAATCTGTAGTTAAGTGCAGTATTGAGAAAATGTGCTTAGTTATTCTCCTTCTTTTATGTTGCCTAAGGGAGGAACCCCATCCCTATTTTCAAATTATATTGATTGACTTTCCATACACAGCGCCTACCTGTCATACATAATAATGTGCCGTTCTATTCTTAGTCCACTTTTTTCTTTCCATAATCTTCCCTTATCCTTCCCAAGGGCAGAGAATGGTATTTTCCTCCCCGTGCAGTATATGACTTAGTCTGAGGGCCTAATTATGAATTTCACCTCTCTCAGAGATTATTAGATAAGCAATAAAGGTCTTGAAAATGGTGGCCAAGCAAGCATCAGGGGTATTCTACAGCTCTGTCTTTCTAATTATCTTCAGTGTTTATCTTTCTACATGCACAAGTAGGCTATGAGATGGAACCAGTATCTTGTTCAGGATAAAATGAAGAAAAAGAAACCAAAAACGAGTAACAGCAAGGGGAAAGCTCTCATTTTTTATAAATACAAAAATATAATCTCGAGCAGATGTTTCTGGTTTCAAATAGGTGTGTGGGTTTGTGTCTAGACGGTGAAAGCACAAGAGATACATATATGAATGCAAATAAGCAAGAAGTCTATATTTCATAATTGGATGATGGTAATCTGCCTTTTTCTTCTTACACCCAATCAATCCTGAAACAAGGACACAATCATACTGCAAACAGCACTCCGACACAGGTAAGTGTGATGAAGAAATTGATAACTCTCCTCACACCTGATAAAATCTGTGAGAGGTCTCCAGTCTCATATGTAGCGCCTCAGTTCAGCGTTTATTTTCAAACCTCCAACAAGGCCAGGTTAACATTACAGCGGAGGTGCGATTTCCTTCAAAACATCTACCAACCAGATTCACATTAGTTACTGCTTCTAATGAAATGTCTCGGCCTTGTAAGTGCTTTATTAAAGTGAAGCAGTTTTCCATTGATTGCGGGTCCCCCCCCCCTCACCCACCCACCCACCCCAACCCTGATCTCATCTGGTATCTGATTTGCTCCTGGGTGCTCTAAGTTACGATTAGACATTATGGATCTGACGATGCAAATGTGTGCTGTGTCTTAGACGTTTGCTGCATGGTGTTTTCTGTTTTATGCTAACATGCTCATACAAAAATATGTCAAAGGTATTTTAAAAAGGTTCATATTTTCCATTTTTTATGGCTCCTTTCTTTAATAATTCATCTTGATATCTGAAGTGTAATGCTAGTCTGTGTTTGGATAGGGAAAGTTTGAATTCACTGCAGTCAAGTCTTAATTCTAATAATTATGCATCTACAGGGAAAAGAGTATTTTTCATGAGCCACGTAATATGAGGATCCTATTTCTAATCTCCGTGAAGTTTAGTCCCACACTGAGAGCTTTCCCCTCTCCACAACACCTAGATGAGGAATTATTACATGTCACAGCAGCACAGTTTAGATCCACGTATTACAAGTGTAGATCATTTAATTTAAAATCCACTTGAGGCCGAAATGATTTAATCTGAATTCTCAGCACACAGACACAAAATGAAGAAAAGTCCATCAACAGAGTTTAAAATCTGATTAAAGAAGACCTCATTCAGGTTTTGATATGGATCTTTTCATTCAAACTCTCAGATGGCACACTTTGAAAGAAATGAATGTTAAAATATGAACTCTAAACACAGTTGCCTGGGTAATAAAACATGTTGTGGCTGCCCACTTCTTTCTTGTCTGATGTCTTTCAGGTGGCTCTTTGGACATAATGGCTCATTAGGCTGGAGATCCGACCAGGTGGGAGTCAACTAAGCTCACTTACAGATCTATCGCACTACAATAAACCTGCCATTCCACATACCGTTTATTTGTATTATACATATAGTATGTAGTGCATACACATACATAGTTGTTCTTAACATGTAAATGATGTAATATTACTTCTTAATATAACATCTGCTCCCCTGTTAGATTACAGCCTGTACACATACAAGTACTAATAATGGTGCTTTATGCTTGGTAATAGTGAGATAAAACTTTCAAAATAACGAGGGAATGACTATGTAATAATAATTAATTACTATACTGTGGTTTTTAGTTTGGTGATATTAGACTAAAATTTACAAACCACTTAGTAGTATATGGTAACCCTTGAGCTACTAAATGGTCATTTCTGTTTAATATATTGAAATAAACATTTCTAAACTGCTCACAACAATGTGTTAGTAACATTGCAATAATCAGCTAGGTTTATTTGTTTTTGCATATTAGCACACTATTACCATGTTATAAAGCTGACATTAATCAAATCTTATATGCTAAAAACATGTCCCTTGTTTGAGTATAAAAATGCAGTATTCTGTGCTAGGAGCAGAAGCTACAGTTTATTGGAAATATCTGGGGTGTTTTGTACGTTATAACTATGATTCAGGGCTCAAAAATGCAAAATTAAATGTTTCCACTTAATTTCATTGTATTGATTAGACCAAACACCTAAAGGTATAATGAACAAGTGCTATTCTTGTTCCGATATTGCTACAAAAGGATAATTTTACTAATATTAGGGATGTTCTAATTAAATTTTCCATAATATCATACCCGTCTGTATCGCCACTCTGTGTACACGATGAACTGATTGAACTGCAGATTATGCAGCACCTTGTCACATCAGGAAATTAGAGTGCAAGTATTTGATATATCAATGTGTTTTCATTTCACGTCAGTTTCTGGTTTCCACTGTTATTGGGTATTTTTAATGCTCCATATTTGCTGGACTCTGTCATTATGACAGCTTTAGCCAACTTGTCACTGTATGGCAGGCTGGCGGGGGAGTGATTAGATATGTGTGTGATAACTTGGCTAATTCTCTTCTCTGCCTTCCAAACTTCCCCATATACCACAGTAATGACTCACAAAGGAGAAACCTGTATCTGCCTCTTGGGATGAGTGGTTTATTTAATTGGATTGGCAAGGCAAAAGGTGAAAGATAAAAATCAGAGCTCACCTCAGTGGCTTGGCTCCTCACTTCTTTTCTTTTCTTTTCTGCATGGGTGCCACTAGATAATCTTGGGAATCCTGTATCTCCCTCAATCAGGCCCTTAGGTAGCTCAGCAAGTGCTGCGGTACTCATGGGTTCAAAACACATCGGCTTCATAAAACTGCTTGTACCACCAAACGACATTCAGTGTGTTCTTTTGCATTTGCATGTTTTAGACGTCATATATAATTTTCAGTGAACCAAATAAGGCTCCAAGTTACTGTTCCTTTTGTGCACTTTAAAGAAGGTAAATGCTGCCAACTACCTGTGCAGGTGTGGCTTCAGCTGAATGAGATCTGATGTTTATTTTGTCAGATAATTATCAAATTAATTTAATGTGTCTTGCAGTTTTAGGAACAACAGTTGTATCTGAAAGTCCCTGTGCAATTAGTATTGAGAAATAATAAGCTTTGATACTAGTTGTTATTATTTATATGGAGAAATGCGTAGATTTCCCCTTTGTATCTATGTATTATATTGTCAAATCTTGGATAAGCCTCACATCCTGCAATACTGTACATTTTAACACCCCATGGTCCAGGTGTACTTCATTGCTTTTTTTTTTCTCAGCGAACCAAGGAGGAAAAAATATCCTTTCTTCAGAGTACCCCTGCAGGAATCTGAGGTAGCTGGTGGAAATGGAGAGTGCATTTCTCTTTTTCAAATATACCAATTACATGAAAGGTGGTGTAGAGACGATCTGTCTCCCGCTGACTGGCAGCACACCGTGCATTTTCCTGGCACTACATGGGCTAACTGCTCTATAGCCTCGCCCTTGGGAGGGTTGGCAGAACTTCAAACACTTTCAGTTTTTGCTCTTAACCATGTGCAAAACCAGAATTTCAAATAGGAAAAAGGTTACAGAAACCATCTAGCTTCAATAGCAGCTTCATAAAGCAGATATTAAAGAGTCAAGCGATAGCAAACTGATAGAGTTGATGATATTGAAAACCATCCAAAAACTATTCCATGCTTCTTCCTGACTTCCCTTTAAGCTAGCCTCATTAATCGTCATCTTAATGGTTAGGCCGTCTCCATACTCAATCGTCCACTATTCCTGAGGGACATAATATGCATTCTTCATACAACTGTCTTGCACCAGTGTTACATCAACTTTCCTCTGCAGAAAAGAGTGTGATTAGACTTTCTTTGTACATATAAAGTGAAAGCTTTTCTCATTTCTCTCTCTCAGCCTTTCTCATCACACTGTTTATTCAACCCCAAATGGAAAGCCAACTATCTTGTCAAGTTATCAAGTTTTTTCAAAATTCCTCTTAGTCTCCAGTCATTTCTTTAAAGAGCCCTCATGCATTTCAGATATACCGTGTATACTTAATTTAGTTCATCAAGAGATTCCAATGCATGAGATGCAACAAAGTAGCATGCTGCATTATTTAACTTCCATCCACATAAGCCAGAATGAGAACATTTAAACACTTCTAGTCTACGCATTTCTTGCATGCTAGAATTGCGCAACGGCATCCCAGTATTGATGCATCAATGCAACAAATTGTTGTGGCTACATAAACAGAAGTTTTCTGACATATTATAAACCCATAAACACCAACTGTGATCTGCAGGAGGCCGAAACTTAGCGAGGATATTTTTGGAATTTGCCATCTGCTCAGAAGTGAGTCAGTGTGTAGTGATGTTAACTAAATTAATTAGTGTTACCATTATCTCCATAGCAACTGAAACCTCTCATTATCAAGCATTCAGGCTGTGGAAGATCCTAATGGACCACAAGGATGAGTATGAGAGGGAGAAGCAGAGGATGAAGACACTGGAGAGGAGCAAGAGAATGAGGGGAAAAACAGCAATTGCAGAGGAATGTCTTATTGCCACCTGCTCCTGGTACTAGTTATTGCTGTCTTGTTACTAGGGTAACGGGAGAATGATGCTATCTTTCGAGGTGTGTCGCACCTTGTCGTGGCCTTGCATCATCAAGATACAACAAGTATAACACCTTTCTAGCCCGAAAGAAAACGAGTGCGCGACATCCAAAAATGGACACAGAAGGGTTATTAAAGTGCAAATCTTTAATGAAGAAAGCTGCTGTTGTATTACTCCGCTTGAGCTCTGAAGTAAAAAGTGAATGCACTGAGCCACAACACAAACCGATGTTCTGTTAGCAGTGATTTAATGCTCCACTGGCTCCAAGTTAACAAACTGATTCCCTGAGCATGCTCGAACAGAGAGAGTCACTTCTTTCATCACTTTCGGCTTTGCTGCTAATTGGTCCGTCTGGTTTAAATCCTCACTAACTCTGCGATGTGTTTGATACATGATGTGTTTAAAAAGCTATTCTGACATTTTTTTTCGACAGGTGAAAGCTCATATTTGCTTATTTATTTCCTAAGCCTATGTTTCTAAAAGCCTAAAACTCTCTCCATATTGAGGTGCTCGTCTCAAGGTGATTGAAGGTTAAACACAACCTGTTTAAATGTTTTGGAAGACCAATCTGTGACACGAGGCAGAAAGCAAAATTGTGCTGGTGCTGATGAGAGTTGATAGCCGCAGGCACCGGGGTAAACAAATACCAGAACTGACAGACAGAATAGTTAAATAGCCCATAATGCTCACTGACTGAATCCATCATTTCTATTTGCCTCAGATACAGGTGAAACCCAACTCTTCACTGCAAATAATCAGTCATCCTCCATTTTACTATTCATGCATGGTGGCTGGTCAACATCGCTTTCCTTACTGGTGAATATATTTAAGCCTTTTATGCCTCTTGATGCAATAACTCAACTCCTTCTAGCTGGAAAGCCCCTAGTTGTGCTTTTGGTTTAGAAAAGTGAAGTCTATTCACGTGCCACATATAGAGATTAATGTGGTTATTATAGTACACACACACGCGCGCACGTGCACAGACTCCTCGTCTTCTGCTTCTATCCATTACCAACCACTATGCTTTTCTTCAGCACACATGAAGAGTGGAGTGGGAGGAAAGCAGGCAGACATAAAAGATCTGAGCTAACACAACAATAGTGTCATATGATACCTAAAGAGCAGCACCTATTGAATCTCTTCAGCCTTTCCCCCTGTGTGACTCATCTCAAATAATCTGACACATTTTCTAACACAGACTATTAAATAAAGATTTTCTTCCTGACAAAATCCATATTGCTGGCAGAAGCAGCCTTGGGCATAAGAAGCTATGTATATTTAAAGGCACAAAGATTTATTGCAGTTCTTATTTTGCCTCGCAGAAAGACATGTACAGCAATGTGTTTACTGCACTGCTGACTGTTACCTGATCAAGTTCAAGGCCAAGCAGCTGCCACTCATCCTGATCCCTCCTGGGTAACAGCCTAGATAAAGTCACCAGGAGGGATGCTAAAGGAATAACCATAAAATAAAGTGAAGGCAATCTGGAATAAGGTGTTCATTCAGAGCCTTTCATGACTCTAAATCGCAAGCTGATGCCAGAAATTAAGTTTAACCATGGAGGGAAATTTCAAGACCTTTCTTATGTGTCTCATTAGGCGTGAAAAAAGAAAATCTGAAAGACTAGCATCTAATCTGATATATGGGACCCCAACATTTTTAATGAAACCACAATACATACACCACACAGGACACAAAACAACCCAGTCTTTTATTTCCCTTCAGTTAGCTATTTGAAGTCTAATTGTCAATGTGCAATCAGTAATCAGTAAGGTACCACATTTTACTTGCTCTTGGCACAAATTGATCATAATTGATCAGCAGGAGTCCAAAAGTGTTTCTCATTCATGCCTGTCACTTCTCTGTTACCCAAGTCTCTCCTGAGACCTGAAGCTTTCCTCAGACTCACAGTCTCACGCTGTGGTTTTACTAGGAGAAAACTTCTAATTACTTTTCAGTCTTAGTCGTTTTATATTTCAACCTCTGAAAAGAGATGCTCAGTTTCTAATTCCTAAAGTGAATGGGGTATATTACTTTTAGTAAGATTGCATGTGACCACATCTCCCAACATTATAAGAACAAATTAAAGAATATGAACAAGAACTGAATAAAGCAGATGAAAAATGCCCCAAGGTTGTCAGAGTCGTTATTATTTTTCCAATTGTTAAATTCATTCTGCCTTTTGAAATATTACATTTTTTAAAGTGCTGTGCAAAAGTCTTAAGCCAGGTAATTGATAACATATATTAAAATACAATATATAAGGAAAAGATGGTTTCTTCAATGTGTTTTTCTAACCAGGTGTACTGCATTGACAGTGTAAGGGATCATTACCATGCTGAAAAAGGAAGCTGTTGCCAATTGGACAGTTTCGAGATGGTACTGAATAGTAAATCAAAATCTGATTTTTTTTAGAGTACCAAGATGAAATGCAGTCCCAAGCCACGATTGAGCCTCCACCATGTTTTACAGATGGCTGCACACACTTACTGTTCTACCTCTACTGTTGTACCTCTCCTGACCTCCCCAAAGATGTCACATTTGGATTCATCATATAATTTGGATTCATTAGACCTGTTACTACTGATTTTCTGTCCAGTTCTTGTGTGATTTGGTATACCTCTGACTTTTCTCTCTATTTCCTTTTCTTAAAAAACGTTTCTTGACAGTCAACCTTTCACTGAGACCATTTCTGATGATGCTTTACTGAAAAGCAGGTGGATCAAACAAAGTTCCAGATTCATCTCTCAGGTATTTGTGGGTTCTTTCCTATTTCTCTAGGTCATGACTTCAGACTTTAACTGTTCATCTGTGTAGAGAGTTTGTGTAAACCAGCAACATCTTTTGTTCTCCATTGTCAAGTTTCCTCAGATTTTTTAATAGCACACTGCACATCATGTTGACATATGCCCAGGTGTTGGCTAAAACCTTGTTGGTGCAAATGTTGGGGGGCATTTTTCATAGATAAACTTAAGAAATGAGAAATTATGTGTTTTTGCAACAACGCGTAAAGATGAAGTGCCTAAAGATAATTTAAAATAGTTTTTTTGCTAAGTTGTCTGTTATGTGTAGAGACATCACTGGTTCATCCCTTGAATTTGGTGCCTTTTTATGCTTGAATGATTTATAAATTCAATTATAAATGAATTCCCCTGAAAATAGTCAGGTAAACAGACTGGACTAAGAAAGAGTGGAAAGGCAACCAATCTCCAAAGAAAAACTTTGAAATACCTAGCAAAAAAAGTATTTTAAATCCTAAATCTGACCAAAATGTAATTTTGAGATAGTAATAATTTTTGCTTGAGGCTAACTAGCACATTTTTTCTTTCATTTTTCTCTGTACTAATAATTGTATGGATGAATTCACATATTTCACTCTAGTCAGAATGATAATTAACGCTATTTTTAATATTATAGCAGTGCGGTTAAATCAATCATACAGTAAATTATCTGCACGAGTCCCCATTTACATGTCACTTTTAATAATGCAATGATTTTCTAAACATCCTCATCATATATTATCAAGCATTTGCGAGTTCTATGAACCTCTTTAGCTTTCTGTGCTCCAGCGAGCTGCAGTGAGGAGGAAATGAAGTGAAGGATAAGACACTACTCTCCTCGTCTAATTGAATCTCACCTCAACAGAAACCTGTGGCTGCCAGCCCAAGGTTAAGACAGTGTTGATATTGCCACTCTGCACGCTCTAACTCACTACAGTCCCTCACTATGAATTATTCACAGGCACAGTCACTGCTGAAAAGAGGCCAGGGCAAGGGGAGAAACTCAACCTCCCAGATCAAGCCACCATATATAAAACATTTTTTTTTTTCAGAAAAGGACTTTTGCCTGAAGCATTGTGGCTTTTATTGGTTGTAGTTCATGTTTTAGGAGCTTACTCTACCAAAGCCACGACAGACATGTGAACAAGATAATTTCCAGTTCAGGCACTTTTACACCAAAAAGACTCCGGCTCACTGACGTCTAATGATCGCTGTCATGACCTTCCTGAAATGTTCCCGTCAGTTTCTTCCTTACACACGCTGGACCAAGACAATGCATATGTCAGCGTTCCTCCAGCTGTGACCAACATGATGAGGTTAACTTTATTCGTTGACCTCCTACAGTGCAGCAGGACAATATATGTGTGAGACAAAGGAGGTGTTATCATAAAGGAAAAAATATAAAGTGCAAAAAGCATAGCATGCAGCTCCAACACCATTCATCACTGTACAGAAAACACCACATAACATATAGGAGCTAGAATGCAGTAATTAAGCAGGGTTTGTGCAGGTTTACAAAGAGAGGTAAAAAGCAGAGTGAATACTGGGCTTATACATACATTTCAAACTCAGCGTTACTCAATTTCAAACTCAATGTAAAAACAAGACTGAATTGAAAGGCAAAGATAAAGAGATTCTTAACAGCATCGGTACAGTCTGACCTTGCTCAGCTTGTTCTCTTTTTGTTACTGGCTGTCTCGCTCTCTGGTTTTCTTTCACTCAACATTTTTTTCCACTTCTGCTCAAAATAAAAGGAGCGATAGAAGCCCAAAAATGGACCTGATGAAAAGACGGAAACTGAAAGGGAGGTGAGAATTAGCCAGACGAGGACACGGATGTTCCAGAAACACTGCAAAGGGAAGTGATGTTGATGGAGAGATAAGGGTGATGAAAAGAAAAGCATGAATTGGGACAGGCAGCGGCAAGGAAACAGAGCTCTTGCTGTTAAAGCATAAAGCTTGTTTAGTGCTGTTTGGTCAGACCCTATGAACCGATGTGAGAAATCCCCTGGCTAAAACTCCACAATCGGGGGCAACAGTGCAGAGTACAGATCTATAAAATCATCGAGGATTTAAGGTGGGCACTGAGGTCAGTGCCAGGAATTTAGTATCAAACAAAATGGGAAATATGGCCACAATCTCTCCTTCTGTTCCTGAGGTAGGGAACTGAATAATCACATTTTGATGTCACACGGAAGATGACCTTTGGCCTTTTGAATCTGAAATATAATCACTTCAGCATTTTATCCTATCAGGCTTTCTTTTTTACATAATTACCACATGAATAAGTAATGTTAAAAAAAAAAGAAGTGTTTTGTGAGGACAGAGTTGTTGTTTGTGGCAGATGTACTGAAATTCCCTCCTGGCACACTGCATTCATAATACTAAGAAAGACATTTGGTCGCAGTGACCGCGACTACTTACCAATAAAATGTAAACAATTCAACAAGTTTGCCAAATTTGAAAAATTTCCTCAATCCTTTCCTGATATATCAAGTTCCAAGTACAGGCAGTTAGGAAATAACAAATGAACAATTATCAGAGTGGCAGCTGATTACTTTTCTGATTATTTTGATTATTTTTTATATTTTGATATTCAGCTAAAGCTCTAAAACTCAACGATTTAAAGGTATGTTTAAATTAATGCCCTTTTAGACCAGACTTTGAAAATTAAAAAAAAAATAGCTCATAATAAATATCTGGTTAGGCCTAAGTCACAGGCCTAAAAGTCTGATCAGCAACCTTGTGGTAGTCTCTAGTTGTAGTGAAAAATACACATTTACCACACACAGTGAGTTGTTGCTGGAGGTTTCTGGCTGTCACTAGAAGAAATCAGTTATAAAGACAGTGCTGCACCAAAACCCTCCTTGAGATTGCTTGAGTCATTAGCAGATTGCTGCAGTTGCCCATACTTTTCATGGAAGATGCTATTTTGTCTGCAAACCTTTGCCATTTACTCTCCAAGCTTTAGTCAAAGTTAAAAAAAAAAGAAAAAAAGTGTGACACAAACTAAAAATGGAGAACATTTGCTTTCAGAGTAAATGTGGTGCCTTCCTGATGCAGCCACAGACAGTATAAAACATGTCCAAAGCTTCCAGGTCAGACAAAATAAGCCAAGATCTGTAAACAAACATCTTTCTGGCTTGACCTCGGCAGATATCTTTATGATATCTGAGTTTATGGGATCAGTCATCCATTTTGCATAAAATACCATATTTCAGACTGGAGTATTATCTTTTACATGCTAAAAAAGCTATCAATAAATCGTTACCCTAAGACTAAGTGGTTTCACACTCAGACCTACCCCTCTTTGCTGTCCCTATATACTGTATTTTTTAGCACCAAGATGCTGATCCCCAGGCTTCAAGACAGTACTTCAGAAACCAATGGATGAGGTCGCAGTAGCTACATCCATTTTTTATACTAAGGCTCCAACTTTTACTATGAAGGGGAAAATTCTCAGTTTCCAGTTTGAGGCACACTTGTCATTGTTTCTCTACTACTTGGCAAATGTGCAGTTGTCTGCAGAAAAGTCATGGTCTTCCATGCAAACTAGAGGTGACCACAGCAATTTTTTGGCAACCAGTGCAATTCAGAGGAGGTTTTCAGGACTGTGTACCTCTTTGCAACCAGTTTGACGCTAGTGATACAAAGCAACCTTCAGCAACCACTCCTCAACCAGATTCAGAACATACACTTTCCCCTAGTGACTGCTGGTTACCAAGGGGTCACTGACCAGTATGAGTATGACCAGTATGAGAATACAGTTGACAACATACAGTTCATTACTATTAAAGGATTTATAATTGGCTCTATTGGGATACCTGCACATGTCTCTGATCACACTTTTTGTGATCATGTTTAACAAAAGACTTTGCAGTTGTCCATTCCAATATGCATTAATATTTTTTGTTGCCATTATGTCATATGTCCACTTCAGTTTTCATGGCTTCAGTGCTCTAGAGGGGAAAAACTAAGATTAATTGATCTTGATTTTATGTTCATCCCGGAATGAAGAAGCCCTCTTTTCCAAATGTCTTATTTTGGAAAGCAAAAAAGGCACTTTTATAAACCCAAATGTTCTCTTCATTTTCTCATCATTATAGCAGTTACTCCAGCATGGTCTCGTGGGTACCGAAGGAGCGGATTTGTGATTCACACAAATGCACAAAAAGAAAAAAAAATGCATCAGGTGAACAATGAGCTTGCTGATCTTTGTTTTTTTTACTCCGAAATCGTGTTTTCCTCACAGCAAGCGGTGCATATCTATGACAGTACATCCCGCTGAGCGGCCTTTGAATGTTTCCTCAGTACTTGTATTATAAAGCAAGAGAATCACACACACACTGTCATATTTTTAATATATCTGTATCATGTCAAACGTGGTATGAAAAGCACATTCCATTGTTTGCAATTTGCCTTGTTTGCAACTCATATAACAGTGATAGCTAGTTTTGATTTTAAAGCAATCTTAATCCTTTACAAAAGGAGTTCTTAAGATTTTCATGTGCAAAGTCTGAAAGTTTGCCAGCGTGTGATTTAGGGCCACAAAATGCACAGTTTTAACTAGTGTTAGTTATGTTTCCACTCAGAGGTTGGGGGTTTATATATATAATGATCCTTCTTGAACTGGTTTACAAGTTTTTTGAATCATTAGTGAGGCTATTGTTTCATTCTTTGAGACCAGATGTATTTGCCAGTAATGAGAAGTCTGCTTTGATGGATAAAAGAAAAACATCTGAGAAGAAATCATTGTGTAATTTTGTGCTGTTATTAAATAGTATGACCTGAACTGTTTGACAACCAAGGCAACCAACGCAGATTACTTTAATCTGTCTTATACTGCTGGGGAAAAGACTTGAGTCAATTTCTTTTTTTGTCTTTTTTACAAGAAAAATCGGATATATATAGAAATACAGCATATAAAGAAACAGTTTATACAACTCTAACAAGACTGAAGGTCAATATTTAGTATGACTACCTTTATTTCTCTCATAATTTCTTTAATCGCTCTTCAGGAACTGTTCACCAGGCTTCTTTAGGGATATTTCAGACCTCTTCTTTGGATGTTGGTTGTCTTATATTCTGCTCTCTGCCAAGATGATCCCACACTGCTTCAATAATGTTGAGGTCTGGGCTTTGGGGAGACCAATCCATGACGGGTTTTTCTATCCACGTATACTTTTAGCACTCTGTCAGTGTGTTTGGGATCCGGCCATGTTAAAAAATAAAGGCCAATCAGATGATTCGTATGGTGGATCAAAACCTGACTTTTTTTCTTTCATTTTTTCTCCGTTTGTAATACCATTAATTTTGAGAAGATCGTCAAAGCCACTGGCTGAAATTAAGCCCCATATTATGACAGCGCCCCCACTGTGTTTTACATACAGCTGTAGTCACTTTACTGTTAAACCACAGATTCAACTAAAGCAGTGGTCTCAAACTCAATTTAGCCGGGGGCCGCTGGAGGCAGAGTCTGGGTGAGTCTGGGCCGCATCAGGTTTTCCACAAAAAAGCATTGTTAATAAATTTTCAACCCTCTCAAATCTTTTTATTTATTTATTTTTAATTTAAGATGAAATATAATGTATTACCAAATTATGAATAAATAAATAAAACTCCAGAGCTGGAGTGGTGGGGCCAATCCAGGAGAAAGGAAATAAAACATAGTAACCCAAGCACAACAGCCCACCAGGTATTATAGGAAAAGCCAGTATTTAGCAGAAATATTAAACAACCTAACTAATAGGGTTGCCAATTCCCAGAAAAAAAAAAAAAAGTAACCATCCCCCACCCCCCTCATGAAGAATAAGCGACATAATTGACTTTGATATAATGCACGTGTAAAACAAAAGCACAGAAACCATTTTTTCTACAATAATTAAGTAGATTCATCATCTTTCTTCAACAGAATTGCAGACTGCACAGATGGTCCTTTCCCAAAGGAAAAATTACTATAGCATACTAGGATATATATTATAG
>VUQR01024788.1:0-16785 GCA_015108515.1 Hemichromis elongatus
CTAAACGAACTTCAGTAAATGAGTTTCCCCGACAGCCGAGTGCTCATCTTAGCTAGCTAGGTCTCAGGACCGAGCTAAGGACGTTAGTTACGGATTAGCTTACAAACACGTTTAACTTACCGAAAAAATGCGGCGGGGCCTCGGGTCCGTCTGTCGGGTAGTCCAGTTTACCCAGGAACACCTCGGGCTGTCAGGTTCAAACAGTCGGTCGTGGTTTTGTAACATAAACACGGGACTTCCTCTCAGAGCCTACGCTCTATCTGCTATTCCGGAACAGAGATACGCAAGTTTCTCCGCGACTGCAGCTGTCAGTCAAAATTGTTATGATGACGTTGCACCCCAATTTAACATCACCGTGGTAGTAATTAGAATCAAACTTATGAGAAAGGAGACCCCTTGAACTTAAATCAGCGTAATGAGAACTACTGATAATGACAGAAAGAATCTTTGGAAAAAAATTATCTGAGGAGAATTAATTTATTTTAGTCTGACCCCAGTCCCATCCGCTAACATGGAGGAAGCGGGGTTTATGACCTATACTGCAGCCAGACACCAGGAGGCGATAGAGAGTTTTGGCTTCATTTTTGGGGGTCGTCCATGTTTTTTACAGTCATTGCTTAGCACTATAGTGATAATAGTAGTGCTAATTAGCTAGCTAGAAAATTGTACTATTTTCAGGCAATCACAGCACACGTGTTGTGGCATTGCTTAGTATTTTGCATTTTGTGCATGTTACATACAATAACCAAAATATATATGGTTGTGGTAGTTTTCTTTTAACTTACTTATATTAATAAAGGCAAGCACAAGCCAATACTCAATACACAGCTTATGGCTGCGCAGTTGTTGTATGCACTACAGAGCAATCCACAACACACATTACAAATACTTCTGGTAGTCTTTGATGTTCAGCTTTTGCAGAAACATGAAGCTGCCAAGTATCTGCAGCCAACTGGGCATCCCACCAGCCATTCCTTGATACTAGTTGCACACTGGTCTCTCACACTATCTCCCCTCATACAGTCTTCCCACAAGTGTGATCACCTGTCTGAGCGTTTCAGACTGCAAACCAGTGTCTACTCCACACCTACCCTAGATAGAGAGATAGATAGCTACATAGATAAATAGGTAAGATAGTCTTCTGTCTTTATGTTTGCATGCATGAGTGTGCAAATGTAAGGGTCAAATCTTAAGCAGTACTATAAATATTCAAAGGAGATGTGACTGTAGTCAATGTCTGCTCAAATTTCGCATACACACACACACACACACACACACACACACATGCACGTGCTCATACATATACACACATGCACACTTCTTTAGATACTGGGTCACAGCCTAGTTAAAAAAGCTCCTGCCAAGAGCTCCACTGGTGGATCATCATTACAGAGGGGTGTTAATAGTTCTATTGAGCTAGAAGCCAACTATCTCTCACAATACTTCACGTTCTTTCAAATCTCTGATGATAACTAATGGCTCAACCAAACCAGGCCCACACATTTGCACCAGCAATGCTTTTATCCTCCGACTAAAAGAAATATCTTCATTAATGCACACTCAAATAGCCCATACTGGACTCCAGCAGTTTCAGAAAACTGCCACTAGAATTTTATGGATGCAAATGAGATTAAAAGTGACAGATTGTTGCCCGGGTCACAATTTTCCTCATCTATTTTTTTTTTTTTATCTCCTCCTTGCTCTCTCCTTTTGTGTTTGTGTTACTTTCCCTCTCTCAGGCACCAGGCCATGGGTCACAAAGCACAGAGGTGATAAATGCTTCCAGGTCACCTCTTCTGTCTCTGGAGGTCAGAGAGAGGGTTTCTGCAGTGACAACAACAACATGATCGGTCAGCCTCAGCACCAGAGCTGAACCTCCTGACCTGCTTGGTCCTTCACTGCAACTGCTCCAACACCCTCATTACGTTTCTTCAAAGAACACCATCTACAAAAATATCTAATCCACAGGTTCTCAATGTGCAGCCCAGTGTTTCCCTCAGATTGTGTGCAGGCAGCACTGAATGAAAAAGAAACTACCATATATTTCCTGTAGCTGGTGTAAAGAAATGCAACAGCCATCTCACTATTGATTAAAAAAACAATAAACTCCTACCGAAATTACACCGAAATCATAATTGTGTGACAGCTCCAATTACCCCAAAACATTTCTATGTGGTCTAAAATGTAAATTTTTTAAAATGCAAGGATTCTGTTGATGATTCAAATCTCATTGACCAATATTTTATTCAGAAAACATCCATTGTTCAAATGAGAAAATGTACCATTTTAAGAAGTAAAATAAGCTCACTTTGAGTTTGATGGGAGCAGCAAGTATCAGAAAAATCTTTTTTACTGTGTAGCATTAGTCTGTAAAGATCTGGGAATGGAGGAGACCAGCTGATGGACTTTTGAGAGAGGAATGGTGTCCCCCTCCTGTCTGACTTCTAGCAACTCAACAGTCCTGTGTCCACTTATCTCATGTTTGCTTCATGATGTGCCAGATGTTTTTAGTTGGTGGGTTCAGTTTCGTGTGGCTTGTTGAAATATGCAAGTCCTTCCCTGAAAAAGATGCTGTCTGGAGTGTATGTTGCTCTAAAACTTGAATATTCCTTTCAGCATTGATGGTGCCTTTCCACATGTGCAAGCTGCTAATTCCATAGGCACTAATGCACCACTGTGTCATCAGAGGTGAACGCGTTTGGACTGAGCACTGTTAACAAACTGGATGGTCTCTCCTACCTTGAGTATCCATGTGTTCCAAAAAAGAATGTCAGATTTCATTCATGTAACCACAGAACAGTTTTGTACTTTGCCTTAGTCCATTTGAAATGAGCAGAGACGTGGACTGACAGCCTAACGCAGTGACTCATGAAGAAATGAACAGATTGCTGAACCTCTGCTGATCATGACTTCTGAGAAACTCTGCCTCTCTAAGATGCTCTTTTATACCCAATCACGTTAATGACTTGTTGACCATTAACCCAATCAGTTGCGAGATGTTCCTCCAGCTGTTTCTTTTTAGTACCACTTACCTTTCCAGCCTTGCGTTACTCCAGTTCCAACTTTTTTGTTGAGGTTTGTTGTTGGCATCAAATTCAAAATGAGCTCATATTTTTGTGAAAGTGAAGTGTTACTTTATACCTTTGAAATGTTTTCCATCTTCTATTGGAATTGGGGTTTAAATTGGCAAGTAAAAATATAAACTTAAAATATCACTTATAAATATAAGATAGAAGACCTAAACAGACCACAGGCCGAGTGACTAACTAGTACGTCTGTTACAGGCATGATGGGAAGTGAGGGCCATTGGTACATCCTACAGCCTCAAATGTATGCCGGCTTTTTAAATCAGCTTTAAAAAGCCGACGCCAAAAAAAGTGCAAGGCTAGAATGAAACAATTGGTCTTTAAGTAAAGTGAAAAACATTAAGTCACTAACTTATTAGTGTTTTGTGGTGCTGCTGATAGTTTATTTACATCAGTAATATCTGCAAACATACTAACATTCTCTTGTCCACACAGAATACTCGATTTCTGGTTTTAGTAAAGTTGACAATACATACAAATTACTGTAGCACTTTGGGCACATTTATGAGCACATTGTGATTACTGGAACTCCACTGAGATTCTAAAGTACATTTTAAAAGTATAGTTTTGAGCTGAGTTAAGATGTCTACATTACGTTGTTTGCATTGCCACAGTGCACTTTCTGTGTATTTAGCAAACATTACCAATCCTCCTCAAGCTGATCAGCTCCCCTCTCCTGCTGTGAATTGATGCCTTTGTGCTCCAGCTCCTTCCACTAAAACTAATCTAGTTGACTTTCATAACTAGTATAATCTGATTATAAGTCCCACACAGAACAGTGTGGCAGAGGTCACAAACCACTTGCTGAGAAATGCCACAGGCCTGTGTTCTGACTGAGAGCATTCTCCATTAAGCAGTAGATTACACGCTCTGCTGCATCACTGGAAAAACACAAAAGTCTGCTTAGATTCTTTATGATGATCATAACTCCTCTCTTTGCCCTGACTCTTAATGTGTCTATAAAGACTTGTGCTCTATAAACAAAGAGAAAACTGATTTTTTTTGTTGTTTTCCTTGTAGGCTAGCATGTACTATTAAGTGGTTTTTGTTCATACACTTTTCCCTATTTACACCAAGACATATTGTTTTCTAATTGTTGTCTATTCAGTGGTTAGTTTTAGCATAAAATATTCATTTCACTTCATGTTGAACTTAAGTACCTCGTATTCATTTTCAGTACTTCAAACTGACCAATGTTTATGTTTAAACCAACTCTGACATGTGGTGTGTTTCTCTTACAATCACCAGAGAGGAAGGTCCTCCCTGGTTTGTTTGGGTTAGACAGCAGAGGAATGAGAGGAGGGAGGACAGCGATGGGGCGGAGTGGGAGGTGAGGGGATGATGACAGGGGAAAGGGGGTGTGAGTGAGTGGGGACAATGCTCTGAATTTTAAAAAGGGGAAAAGAAAAACATGGGTGAGAAAGGAAGTGGAAGCTTGGTGTAGAGAAAGGAGAAAGGGTTGGTAAAGGAAAGGGAGGAGAAGAGAAAGTGGTAGTAGGAGAGAATGGGACAAGTGGGTGGGGGTGAGATGGCAGAGGAAAGGATGTTTCTGGGAGGATGGGAGTAGAAGAGGACAGAGTGGAGAAAGAGGGAATAAAAATGAAGGAATGGAAGGGAAACAATTGGGAAAGTTAGTGGAGAGAAAATGGAAAACAGGAGGAGGAAGGCACGGACCTTGGGGTTACATTCCTGAAGTGCAACGACCCTGGTGCTGCTCTGCTGTGCAATGTAAACACAGGGCAGAGACGTGGACTGACAGCCTGTCACAGTGACTCATGATGAGAGAGAGAGAAAGTGAGAGAAAATCTGTGTCTGGAGAAATGAGAACGATAATGGGAGCAATAAAATGTAAAAAAAAAAAATACTGGCTGCCACTCCTGTCGACTGGTAACAAGAAGCTGTGGCCCAGCAAAATTGGACAACAGAATATTGTAAATATTTTGCCTGGTTTGATGAGTCTCAGTTTCAGTTGCAACCATTGGATGGTAGGGTCTGAAACTCTTATAAACAAAATGAGAGCATGGATCCATCCTTGTACAAATAAAGTGCTGTAATGTTGTGAGGGATAATTTCTTGGCACACTTTGGGCCCGTTAGTACCAACTGAGAGCCTCTGTATCTATGTGCAGCCACAGCGTACCCATCTCCTGACGGCTGCTCCAGCAGGATAAAATGCACCATTCGACAAAGGTGAATCATCTCAAACTAGTTTCAACATGACGATGAGTTCACTCTACTCAAATGACCTCAACAGTCAATAGATCCCAATCAAATATAGAGCACCTTCCAGGTGATGTGATGAGAGTGTTTTACATCATAGATGTGCAGCCAATAAAGCTACAGAATCTGTGCGATGCTATCATGTCATAATAGACCGAAATCTCAAAGGGATTTTTGCAGCACTTTACTGAAACTTTGCCATCAAAAATGAAGGAATTTCCGAGGGCCAATGGGTGTCCAACATGGTACTAGCGTGGTGTAACTTATATAGTGGCCGCTAAGTATACAGTACTGTGCAAAGGTTTTAGGCAGGTGAGTAAAAAATGCTGTAAACAAAGAATCAAAAATGGAAGTGTTAATCGTTTATTTACATCAATCAGAAAAATGCTGTGAATGAACAAAAGAGGTGCACTTGCACAGTTTTTGTAGGAACTTGGTTGGTAGGTTGTTCCGAACATCTCGAAGAACTAACCACAGATCTTCTGTGGATGTAGGCTTCCTCACATCCTTCTGTCTCTTCATGTCATCCCAGACAAACTCGATGTTGTTGAGATCAGGGTTCTGTGGCGGCCGTACCATCACTTTCTTGTTCTTCTTTATGCTGAAGATAGTTCTTAATGACTTCAGCTGTGTGTTTGCGGTCGTCGTCCTGCTGCAGAATACATTTGGGCCCAACAGGCAATCATTTATATTTCTAAAAGCATTCTTTGTTTTCGGCATTTTTTCCACACGTTTACACATTACGGTAGGGACAAACTTAGTGTATATACAAAAAGACAGTTCAGTGTGATGTGTACACCATGTTCAATCTACTCTACAACAACTTTCTTGTACTGGGGAGGAAAATGCAGACACTGCTATGAATACACATTAAACATTGCTTCCTTCCTAGGCAGAAGAAAGTTAAGTTAATTCACAGGCTATCTTGTGATAAGTGTGCTTGGGATCATGAGGTATTTCAATAACATTAGCAAACACACTAGTACACAAAAAGCTGAAAAGCCATTCATATACGTCGGCAAGAGTCAGCTCAATTTTGTGGCGTTCGTACTACATCTAGTGGCAGGTTGACCACATTGCAGCTGAAGATGAGCTTGGGGGTATAAAGTTGGTAGTGTGGTGTAGTGAAGCGTGAGTGTAACTCTTCCCACAACTCCATTAAAATTACATAATTTTTATTGGTTGAAAATGGATACAGACAAATCTGAAATGCTAAAAAAGAAAAAAAAGACAAAAGATAAATTAGGCACCGAACAAGAGTGTTTCATGCAAATTCAGGAAATGAAAACACCCTTTAGAGAATTTTTGGTAATTCCAGGGAATGGAGAATAACACACAAGCTCCTTACTAAAAACTGTGGAAATAGCACAAACATTTTACCGATAAATATCATCAAGGAAATAAACGTTAGACTGAAATAAATAAAAGTGCTTAATAGCATACAAAAGGTTACACGCGATCGATAACCTGAGAACAGTCACCTGACAAAACAAAACTGTGGAGAAGACCTCAATATCCCCCGTTAGGGAACATTTAACGGCCTATTTAAATAAAACACATAAAAAACACGTTTCCCTTGCATTCAACATTGCAACTTACAAGGAAATCTGGAAATACTTACTGCACAATACACAAGCTTTTGCTTAAATACATGCTGTTGACAAGTTAATGTGCATAAAATATTCTGAAATCCAGCTTTTGTTCATCCATATTTTTTTCCACTGCGTGCCAGTTTTTATTTCTGACACCAATGTAGTACTACTCTATTAAAAAATAAAACAAACAAACAAAAAAATCAACACTAAAATGACTGTGGACTTTTTTGTTTTGTTTATTAAAATAAAAAATATATAGTATGTACACATTTATTTAATAATATGGGAAAAAAAACATTAAAAATGGGCTACATCAGAAGGACATCAGAAGGGGATTTTAAAGTGCAGCAATGACAGTATTTTTTTTAAATGACTCATAGTCCACAAGTGACCATTGCAGCAAGTGTGCCAGGTTCTTCCCGCAGTGGTTGGTGCAACAATAAAGTACACATATACATAGTATACAAATACAAATATACATATGTATAACTCCTCCAACTTCTTGTTTTTCATGTCGTCACACGGCGTCAGGAGGTGTTTCTGTCACAGTTTTCCACTATGCAACAACAACCTAACCGCACACCGCTGATAAACTCTCTGTTTCTTTGCTTTTACATAACGAAGTCAGCCATTCTCACTTTAGTGACGCACTTTACTTCACCAGTAAAACAACATGATATGATACTTCCTCAAATGCTTAAAAGTCACAAGTGTCAGTGTGAAATGTTAATAGCATGCAGTTCCTGGTGGCGGGTCACTCACTCTTGCGAGGCCCGGTGAGGTTATTCCTATTTTGCGTGGAACAAGTTCATCACACTGTGTAATTTACACTGAGGAGACAGTAACTGTCGCTCTAGATCCGTGAACACGGATTTAATGTTGTCCTTCAATGGTTCGCCCCTCAAGCAGCTTCTTTCTCTCCACTTTTTTCACAAAGCGATATTTCCACGCTGGATTAAATGAAACACAGAAGGAAATAATTAGACAGCAGGAAAGAATAAGGTAAAGCGAAAGCACATAAGATCATCTGTTCTGATTTTCAAGAAGAAATCAAAAGTACAATTTTTATTTTTAAGTAAAGTGACACAGATTACTGTGTAATCAAAGTATTATGACTATACTAATATGGGCAATTAAACACTTACTTACGCCTCATTTGCATTTACTCTCTGTCTGCCTTCTGAAAAACAACACAGAGCCTGCCATGAGTTTATGCACATTTTGAGTTCATTTCTCATTTTCATGTCGCTGCAGTTTTACAGATGTGTGCAGTCTCTGTCCTTACCGGGCCGTCTCCTCCAGTACAAAACTGCTGGCATCACGACCACCACCACCACCACTATACAAATTGCCAAAACTACTATAAAAGTGCTGTCTTCTTTCTGACGAACACCTATCAACGACAACAAATGCATACCAGAATCAAGATTACTACAAAGAAGCTCACATGACAAATAATATGAAATACAGAAAAATGAGTCATTATATTTAATTACCCTGAAGAACTAGCACAAAAAAAGTGAACTGAACTAAAAATAAGGCGTGTCTGAATTCATTTTTCCAAGCTGACAAACTTAAAGGTCAAATTTAACTAAGTAGATTTCATGAAAACTGCATGAATGAGTCAACTTAAACAGTTTCCTTAAATCTGAATTCAAATGAATTTATTTCACAGAACTAAGTACAAACCCCACCACACTGTTCATTTAGCTGCTCTTTGTTCTGCTCTAATTCCTCTGTAAATTAAAGTAAATTAAAAACCACCAAGCAACTGATCAGGAAAGAAACGGGAACAATCATTTCAATTTAATATGTCAAAACATGATGTATCATATTACTGCAAACCTGTAAAAACCCGGAATGTCCCCAACGCACCTCCTCTGTTTCGGTATTAATAAACATTTTATGGTAGGCTCGAACAAAATGTATATTTCAATAATACCTCAGTTTAGGAACAAATACAGGATGTAATTTTATCACATCAGCTTCAGCAGTAATTTGACTTTGGGTCTGCTGGGAATGCTGTGCTATTCACTCATTTTCATCTTGCTGAAAAATGTAATCTAGAAGCCTTACATAAGAAATCTCAAAAATAACCAAAACTCAACTTAAACTGCTCTGTGTAAGCCACACTAATGCTGAAAGAATAAGAGGATGTTGCTATCATATAAAACAATAAAGGGGATATATGCCAAGAGATTTCCACTGGCTTTCAAACTTCCCAAAACTTGTCCAGTAGCTAATAGTGGGAACTACTTTGATAAAGAAATAATTGTCTTTCCTGAGATGAATAGGCTACTCACAGACGGAGAGCTCATCTGAAGTGACGTCACCCACGGAGCAGCTGAATTTTATCTCGCCATTGGAGCAGTTATAACTCACAGTGGTGCTGATGTTATACAGTAATGTACTTGGATTTTGTAATTCCTTGGCCGCATGTTCCCATGTCTGCCTGATGGTATCGTTACTGTTCGTTTTAGCATGAATTATCATGCTGGATTTTGGGAATCCATCATTTGATGTACATGTTATGTGACAATATTGACCCTGGGTTTCCTTGTCGCAGACTGGAGGGCTGAATAAAGGTCTGCTGTACTTTGCTAGAATAAAGACACAGGGAAAGTGATATCAGCCTGGGGTTTACAACATGTACAAAGGACATATATATATTAATATAAACAAAGAAAACAGCTGTTTTTTTATTAAAGATAATTATTAATATGCATATATTTTACAGTATTGTAATCCTTCATCTTAAAAGTCTATTCCACACTGACAGTCTTATAAAAATAAACTTCATGAGATGAACTGAACACATAAATACCTGTAACACTGAGGGTTATTGAGACTTCGTCAATATACTGCTCGTCTTTGTAACGAAGGTGACACTTGTATTCCCCACTGTGTGAGACCGTTAGGCTATCCATGAACACAGATGACTTGCTGCGATCAAACTTTGTGTTGTTCCATGTTACTGACACGTTTTTAGATGCATAGTATCCATTAACAAAGACATCGCCTTTTTGGAGGTAAAGAAAGTCAATGTGCTTTTCTTTAACAGGGCAGTGAAACGTCACATTCCCACCGACCTCCCCTTTGAGATGCAGTGTACTTCCTGTAAAAAAATAAATAAAAAACGAACAGGGGTGAAGGTTTAGAGCATATGTGTATATCTTTTATTAAAGAAAATATCTTAAGGGAGAAATGAATGCGAACAGTTTCTATTTTAGGGCATACATGTGTTTCCATGCGGTTTTGTACAGAGTTCCGCTGCATGACACCCTAGGCTAATTTCAGTTCTTCACAAGCTCTTTTCTCTTTCCTTTTTGTGCAAAATACACTGTGGGAACTATTTCGTTTTTCTTGTTTTGAAGTGTGAGTGTTTTTGACTGATTATCTACCAACTCGTAAAAAAACATCTACAGCTTTAGCTTTTGCTAATCGCTGGGGGCATTAAAGGTATTAAGACAGCAAAGCTATTATATTCTGAAGGAAGACGGACAAAATTTGCTTTCTTGGTAAGAGTTGGTAAGAGTTAGATGAGAAGAAATAGTCAACACTGGTGTTTGCATGCTAAATTTGAAGCTAAAACAAAAAAAACAAAAAAAATCCCATTAGCTTAGCTTTGTTAGCATAGGGTGCTGCTGTAATGGCTGGTCCAGTCACGTGGATGGCAGCTTCCTATTCATCACAAAGATGTGTGAATAGCATTGACCTACATATTCACTTTTTACAAAGAAACTAAATTTCCTTAAAAGTTTTCTTATTAAAACCACCCCATCAAACTAAGAAAAAATGAAAAGTTATATGAATCTGAGTTGGGTGAAAACACTTTTTTCTTTCTCTCCTTAGCTAGTGATGTGCAACCAAGCATAATACTGTCATAGCACATATTCTTAGTCATGTAAAAACAACTGGTTTGTGTGTCTAACCACAATGAACGAGTGCTGCTGCCAGAATTGCTCACCTGTGACAGTGAAGGGCCAAGTCAGAACTAGCAGCAGATCGAGGGACAACCATTGGGTTCTAGGAAAACACAAAAAGAAAAATTTACATAGTTGTCTAAGTAATTGTAAATCAATAAAGTGAAACGCAGAGATAAAGAATCCCACACACTTTTTTTCTGTCTCAGTGCCTTAAGATAGCTGACAGTAAAAACAACCAGGAAATAACTGAGACAGTTCAGTAAGCAACATCTGTGGCCACACAATGATCGAAAAACACAGATCGTTAACTCAGGCCAGATTTGCTCTCTTCTGTCACCTTAAAGCTGAAATGATCACTTCTCTTTTCAGTTCAAGTAACAACACAAGCGCACAGACATGAGTCAGTGCGAAGGCTACAAACTCATGTCTGGATCTAGAAGCTTTCACATTAACCTTACAGGACCAGCACTGATGGCCATAACTAGCTAATATAATTAAGTAATAATATAACATTTAAGTAACAGGAGATATATAGAAGGAAACTACTTTTAAAATTAGAACGCTAGAAAATTTCATTCTAAAATTAAACACGTTTGTAGTTACTTCCTGGTAATCTTTTTGTGGCTGACTTACAGTTACTAGGTCTTACAAGTCCAGTCAAAACAGTGGCAAATGGACATGTATCATAGCAACAGTTACTAACAGGAACATGTGATTGGGTGTTAAAATATCAAAAGTGCCCTAACCACATACAAGTCACAATGGGAATGAATTGGAAACGGGAGCATTACTTACACAAAGTGACACCGGCTCCAGGTGGACGCCTGTTAGAAAGACAAACCGGTTAATCACTTCATCATTAACACACTCAAAAATATGCAGTGAGTTCTCTGTCAGGAATATGATTGTTTTTTTTCTTAAAATAGTATTAATGCTACACAAGGGACTATATCAAACACCCAGCCCACCAAACCCACCCAATCGTACCCTTTCAATGAACTAGAATCTTATTTGAAACATTTGACTGGCTCTTCACAGTCATATTTTAGGGGGAAACAGGCTGTCTCATCCTGAAAGAACACACCCAAAAGGGTTTCTTTACACAAGAAGCAACAGGAAAGTACCAGTCAGTATAAGAGAGGACCTGTTCTAAAGGGTGTATTCCTGTGCCTGCTAGGAGAAAACAACATTCTAGCTTTCTTTTACTACGTGTTTGGTATCACAGAAACCAAATGCCGACCACATAAGCACACAGATTATTACATATTCTTCCCCTGTGTTATATAATTTTGGCAAAATAAAAAAATGAAATATAATAAATAAATAGATCAGTTTCCCACAATAAGAAGCAAAGTCTTTATTGGTTTTTGATAAGCTAGTTTCACTTGAAATTGTTTCTAAAACTATTCATGAGGAAGTGATTTTTTTTTTTTTTTGTGCATCTTTGCTGGCAGTGACCTGAAATCTCAGGAAATTCCCACTTGGAAAATTAAATTGGGATTGTTTCAGTTGTAGGATTTGGTGTAATCGGATAAAAAAAAAAAAAAAAGTCACATAGGTTTCTCTCCACATTGTTAGTAAGTATCTGAAGCGAAGGCATTTTAAAGAGGCTGACCAGTGGAAACACCCCTACTCTACACGAGTGGCCATTTAACAGCAGTGATTGTCATAAATTGAAACAACAACAGAGGGAAATCCCAAAGGTCAAGTAATTGCATGGTGTATTTAGTTTCAGGAATACTGATAGAAAATGAACTGTGGAAGTGATACTAATGCAGATGGATTTCGTTTTTTGTCAAGGACTCAGATTAAGTGACAATTTAATCCAGCTCTGATGTGGCCATTGGAGGAGGGTGGTTACGTTTCCATAATGAGACATGTGAGAGCAAACTGTGCATTTTAGTTGATATACTTGTACATTCAATTATTTACAGATCTTTGAGGATATTAACAGGGCACATTTCCAAACTGTAATGCGATTCACACAATTCAAATTACAGTATCTACAAGAATATTTAAAAACAACATTTCTGATTGGGTTTTGCCAATCAATCTGTGAATTCGTTTCGTTTTTCTTGTTTCATACATGTGTTTACAACAGCTTTGTCGCCCCACTGCCAAACTGAACAGCATAAATGAGCAAGGCTTTGAAGGACATGGGAATTCCCTTGACGTAATGATTTGAGAGAACACTAGACTTTCTGTTGAGCTATTCTCTCACACACACATACCCACCTCTAACTCCCCTTTGTCTTACAGATTAAAAACCACACACGTGCTTCACACAATCAGCTGAATTCATCCAACTGGAGTTTCATGACTTTTTAAACCATTTTTTCCCCCAGATTTTTTAAAAACTGAACAACAAGCACGACTGTAAAGAATCAGCTTTATAGCTGATCCCGCACGTGTCCCATGTTTTCCCAACAACAGACAAAACACAAAAGTTACTTTCTCTTTCATTCTCATAACTCGGGTTTAACTCACAATTGTTTCATACTAAAGTCATTTTCCTAGAAATGTTGTACAGTCGCACTGATATTCAGTCGTGCTTTTCCTCTGCTTTCTGCCTGAGAGCACGTCTGTACAAGTCATTATCGTCACAAACTGTATTACAGAGATTAAACACATTTCCTGAAAAGCATTCATCGCTCTATACAGCCATTCATTGTCCGCATTCGTTTAGCTTTTACCTTTACTCTCGGTTTTTAGCGTGCTGTCTGTACAGCTGGTTACAAAGAGTTGTATTAGCATTATGTTTCTGTCTTGGATGCATTTTCCACTTTACCATGGCACTTTTGTTCTTTTCCATGATCCATCCATCTATCCACCTACTATGTTTCGCTTTTCCGGGGGACAGGTCGCGGGGGCAGCATCCCTAAGAAGGACGCCCAGATCTCCCTCTTTTCCCAGCCACCTCCTCCAGCTTATCCGGAGGAACACCGGGGCGTTCCCAGGGTAGCCGAGAGTTTCTCCAGCCTGTCCAGGGTCTGCTGCCCCTGAGCCCCTCTCGGACGGCTAACTCCTCATCCTCCCATAGGGAGGGAGAGGCCATCCTCCTTTCGAAAAAAGCCTATTTCTGCCGTTATATCCGCGACCTCAGTATTAGTTTCGGTTGAATACTCAAAGTATTTACATGTACAAGTATTCAGCTGAAGCTAAATCAATGGTCACTGCTCCCGCGGCAGACTACAATAAAGCAAAGTAAACACCGAGACTGACACACATGCCTGCACACTCCTCTGCTCTGTCACTTTCACATTTGTTTAAATAAAAGCTTACATTATTGAGTGACCCACATTATTGTTATTATTTTATTACACATTAGCATGAATGATGACGGCAGCCCTAATCAATACAAACACTTTGTTTGAGTATGTAACATTATCAAGCTTCAAATGAAACAAGAGAAAGAAACAAGATCTTACCATCATCCTGTCTCGCGTTTCTGTGAGAAGCAATGTGTAAACTTCCCCGTATAGCCAGACAACTAGAGGAGGAGCCACACTATTCAGTTCCTCTAACACCTTATAGGCTAATAACAAGTGCTAAAGGCATGAACACTGACCGTTTTGAAAATGTAGTTAACGATAACTAGAAAATCAAAATCAAAATTTTCCCTCTTTCACTTGGCAACATCAACAAGCCTTATAAAGATTTACAGAAGTGTGAAGATTCTGATTGCGTCTGTCTGTGTGTGTGTGTGTGTGTGTTTGTGTGTGTGTGGGTGCGTGCCTGCTTTTTTATGTGGTGATACAAATACTTCCCTGTTGGCTCAGCTAAATGAACATGTGACATAAATTCTTCTGAAGAAATCTCAAACAGTTGTTATGGCAACAGACCCTATAAATATTTCGAACGAATGAGAAATAAAGAAACTAAAGAGCAAAGTTAACCTTAGTTTAGTGACCATTTAACAGTATTTTTCTGGCACTGACTTTATATGCTCCACTCTATGCCAGGAACATGCTTTAGTCAAATTTCAAAAAATGTTGCAAAGGCTTGTGGGAAAATGATATTTTCCTACAGGTTGCACAGTAACACAGATATAAGCAAACACCCCAGTTTTATTATTGTAACACGATAAAAATTCACATTTTGAAAGACTTTAGATGAAACACCATGCAATGTTCATTTAGATTTTTCTGTCATTCTTAGCCAACATGTGTAACTTTGTTTTTCAGACTACAGTGAAGACTTCATTGTGCCACCTATGTGACATTTACTTGATGTTGGCTAAAACTAGAGGGAAGTCTTGGTTAATGCACACAAACAGAAAGCCTGAGTGGCTTTTCTGTGTGGTTCTGGTCTGGACTTTATGGATTTTTCTTTGTGGCTTTTGACGTTTTATTACAGTCAGTGATCTGCACATGTGCATTATCCGCCCACCTCTGATTTTTCATAACCACAGAGTGTTTCACATCAATTGTATTTTCTTTGAATTCTTGACAAATTTTCTAGAACTTCTTTTGTGTCTAATGACACAATTATTAGTTGATTATTTCCCCATATATGACATTTCCAGGTAGACAAATCTCTAATTTCTAGCGTATTAGAAAGGTTATTGTTTAAATAAACGTTTAAAGGATAAAGATTTACACACGAAGCATTTCCCTTCCAGTGACCTTTAGCTCAATACAAATTTTGTTCATATGAAAGTATTTGGGATGTTTCTTGTAAAAGTTCTGTTTTCCTTTGCATTGACCTTTTCAAAGCACATTGGTTAGAGTGGCCTCGGTTAAAAGGGGTGTGTCTAGCTGCGAGGAATAGGGGGAATACCTGAGATGAGCCAACAGATTTCACGAGGCCATGAGGTCACTGACACGCCCATTTAGAAAAAAAAAAAAAACCTCTCCACTGCTCCTGGCAAATATACTCGGATTTAATAATGAAACAAATGTGGAAAAGATTTATCAGATAATCTGGGAGTTTTTTTTAATATATCCAGGGAAAATTTAAGAAACCACAACATTATTTGTAAATAACTAATCCTTATGCTTTTTATTTTACATTTAGATGACAAACATTTAATGAAAATAAATACTATTTTTATATACATAAAATACATAACTGTGGAACAAAGGCTACTTATGTGTAGCTATAAAGTATAAAGCTGATGTAGTCATTTCCACATATTAAAAATTTGATATCAAGCATGAGCTTTTAAGGAAAGAACAAAACAATGAAATAGTTTTTTCAGCTATTTCATATTAAGATCTTTTTTATACTATTTTGAAACTTCGTCTTCCTTGGTGAAAAAGAAATGTGCTGGCAATGAGCACTATGTGGAAGGAAAGGCTCTAACATTTGAAGCAAGACATTAAACAAATCATCTCTTTCCATGTGTGAAACTCCCTTCACACCAGGCAAAGGCTGAATATCTTTGTTAAAATCCTTTTACAGGAGTCCCTGCATAAAGCTGCATGTTCCCTTTCAGTCGATTCACTCGGTACAACACATAAGTATGGGATATCGCGCCCTCGCGTGTCCTGGCTGAAGAAACCTTTATTCACGCCTTTACGGCAGATGACGTGTGATGACACGCGCACGGCCCCGCCTGCACATATAGCCGCTTCATCACAGTCATCCCTCAGTTCTTGCGCTCTTCACCTCGCTGAGAACACCTCTGCTGAGTTGGGCTAGCTAGCTACTGCTAGTTAGCTCCGTTGTCTGCCAACTTGAAACTAACTTAACTGCCCCTGTTGGTGTTAGCCTCCACCGCGCAGTTGGTGGGTACGCTACCCGCGGAGCGCTAATTTCAAGTTTTTTCTGTGCAGCGTTTTGCTTTGTGTTGGAATGGACTCCAAACCGAAGCGAGCGAAGCAGAAATCTTCTGTTCGTCCCTGTCCTCAGGGATGCGGTTTCTCTCTGCACGACAGCGACCACCACGATGCCTGCCCTGTCTGCCTGGGGATCATCCATGCTAGGAGAGCGTTGACGGAGCCCGAAGCCTGTGCGT
>VUQR01024789.1:0-13482 GCA_015108515.1 Hemichromis elongatus
GTGATCTGGCGCTATATAAATAAAATTGAATTGAAATTGAATTGAATTTATACCTTGCAAACTGCCCTCAAAATTCTGCCACATCCATCTTCAGATTTCATTAACATTACTGGGGAAATGTATACAGTAACTCAATAATGAAGTCAAATATCCTCTGCAGCCAACCTGGTGAGAACGACTTAAACCAGTGTTCTCAGTTTTTATTTTGTTTTTCAGTTTTCACCGTCGCAAACAAAAAAAAAAAAGAAAATAAACAAGGACACTTGTCACAGACACTCTGCTCTGTCTGCTCTCAGTCTCTTCAGAAATCACACTTCAACACTAAAAGCTCCAAGATACGAGTTTTGTATCTTGGAGCTATCTAAAATGAGGATTGCTACAGTTCATATTCATTCAGTACAATTCTATTTTATTTACGTAGCATCAAAAATACACCAAAATATTTACCTCAAAGGGTTTTATATTGTAAGGTAAAAACCCTACAATAATATAGGGAAAACCCCAACAAGCGCTTGGCGACAGTGGGAAGGAAAAACCCCCTTTCAGCAGGAAGAAACCTCCAACTGAACCAGGCTGAGGGAGGGAGAGAAGATGAAAAACACATTGTGGAAGAGAGTCATAGATTAATAATAACTCATGATTAAATGTAGAGTGGTGTATAAAGATATGGTGAGTGGAAAAGGTGAGTGAAGAAAAAAACATCATCGTGGAAATCCCCAAGCAGCCTAGGCCTTTTGCAGCATTAGTAAAGGAGGGTTCAGGGTCACCTGATCCAGCCCTAAATATGTGCTTTATCAAAAGGAAAATATGTTAAGTCTAATTTTAAAAGTATAGAGTGTGTCTCTTCCATAAATTCAACCTGTGACCTGGTTCTGCACAAGAGGAACTAAAAGCTGAAGCCTCTATCTCCCATTCTGATTCTGATATGCTGTCAGTATTTTAGCTGCAGCACCTTGGATCAACTGAAGGCTTTTCAGGAAGTACTCATATTAAGTGGCCAACATTTAAATTTCATAGAAAGAAATACCACCCAATAACTACACTTTAATGCTGACATGTGGACAAATACGAGCTTTTCTTATAAAACTGAAACGTCCTCCCTTAACTACCCTCAACTTCTAAACTCCTCCTCGTTCATCCCTATCTCTGTCCCAAACAGGACATTGAGGAGTTGATGAAGACCGACAGGCCAGACTGGCAGAGCGTCATGCAGTACGTCTCCCAGATCTACAAGTACTTTGAGACCTGATGGGTGAGGAGGAGGAGCTGGAGCCTGATGAAGATCAGAGACACTGCAGGGTTTTTCTGTCCCGTCTTGTCAGCCCTACCTTCTCTGACGATGCCACGTTACCCCCTGCTCCTGCTCAACACTGGAGACGTGGCTGAGGAATCCTGTTATTTGAAGCTGCTCACGCTCAGACAGAGGCTGGAGTCACTTTTCAGAGGCTTTCAGCATCAAACAAGCATTTGATCCACAGCCGCACTGATTATGCTGAAAGACACTATTGAAGCTATGTAGCAGTTGACAACACAGTTTACAGAGACTTGACAAGTGATCCAATTTCTTTTCTTCCCTCTGTACAAAAATCAATGCGTCGTCAATGTTTGTTCATTTTTCAGATGCTGGCTGCCTCTCACCATTAGGTACAAGGTGTTTTTTGTTTTTAGTAATTATGGCTGCCAGGAGATAACTGCCCAGTTTTAGAGAACTGCAAAGTCTGCACTCAGTGGCTGTAGGGATGGTGGTAGATCGTGGCCTGTTATGTTTGGATATTTGTTTTTTGCACTTGGTTTTGCTTTTTTTCCACACCCTGGTTTCTTTTCTTTTAACTCTCTAGTGTAAGTTTAGTGTTACAAGCCTCTTTGTTTGGAAAAGATTGTAGTTTGGGTTCAGATGTTCTCCTTCAAAAATGTAATATTGAAAAATGATGAGTATGGGGTAGTAGCTGTGTCTTGTTGACGCTATAACTGGGGGAATCATGCTCTGTTGCCAAAGGGACACCTTGCATAACTGTAACAAAGCCTTTGACGTTTGACAGAACGGGCCTATCCAGCAGCCCTGCGATGTGAGAGCTCGTCACTATCAGCGAAAAAGCAGATGATTTTTCCTTTCCTTTCTTACACTTACGATACCTGCTAATTATCAGCGTTGTTTGTGAGTCAACTGACCTTAAAAAAAGTGCCAAATTTTCACAGCCAATTCTCTGCTAATACAAGGACCATCTATGCATGATTTAAGCGGGACCTTTCTGCCTGAGTGCACAGCATGACGTCTCCTTTCTGTCAACGTGCTGTTATGAGCGGACCCATCTAAACCCAGCTTTGGTAAACTCGCTGAAATGTCGCTCACGCCTTATTCCGAGTGTTTTTAAAGAGCTGGGCTTTTCTTTGAGCCGGGCTTTGTGGCGCATAAAGCATTTTCAACTGATAAGTTTGAGTTTTTCCTTAAAGAATGGAAAAACACTAGCTGTAATGATGTAACACAAAGAGTTGCTGAATAGTTTTCTAAAAAATCAAAAAATTTTATGAACACAGATCTCCATTTGCTTTGTGTACAGAAATAAGGACTGCTTGACTTGAACCATCATGCTGTGCTTTCCTTTGCTCTCTTAATGCTTTCCATCAAAATCCTCTGAGCTATGGTTACTGCGGCTGTTTGCAGCAGGTCTTTATCTGTATTCCGCATGCTGAAGTACAGAAGACTTTTCTTCTGAGAGCTGAGGACTCAACACTTTCTCTGAGGTATTTAGGCAAGCCTCTGTTTGCAGATGCCCTAATCTTTTAACAGGTCAAATTGTTATTTATTTAGCAGACACATACTGCAGAGCAAGAATGTGGACAGATACAGTATGCAGCAGTTTTCTATTCTTGCATGTGTGATAGATATTGATTAATAAAGGAATTTCAAGATTTATTTTGAATCATTGTCAAGTTCAAGTTCTTTTTTTTTTTCAGTGAAGCCTCCGTTTTAGTAAACCAGCCTTCACCCTGTGTTTTAAAAGCGTTCCTGTGACTGCTGTGTTGCTATAAAGAAGGGTTTAACTGCTTCCCCACTGCGCACATTAAAGTTTTGTGCCAGAGCTGTAAAACATCAGGGTAAGTGGGAACTATCGGTGAGCCTTCCCTGCTTTCGACAACACGCCTTTTCTACATTAAAATATTTCCGTTTCCCATGAAGTATGAGGCAATTTAAATTGTCTGAATGCAGTAACTGGTCGTTGTAACCCAGCTGTACATCCTTCCTCTAAGTAATATTTCCCCACAGCGGTCCCTGTGCGCATTCAAAAGGCAATCCTGACCTTAAGAGGATTCCGCATGGATCAATAACAGACTCGACTATAAAAGAAGGAAAACTTTGCTTTGTCTGCACAGACAAAAATCTCTCTGCATATAAACCATGACTTCATCGCCCGGTTGACGTAAAGAGAGTGAACAATTCTAGTTCTGAGTTTGATTTCTGTGCCGTCCAGAACGCACTGATTGGAAACAGATGCGCACGCGTGCCATGCACGTAGGCAACAAAAAGCGATGTTTCTCTTAAACGTAATGCACGTGCACCCTATCACTGAATGCGATTTAATTGGCGCGTAATTACGCGCGACAGATACTCCTGTTTGGTCTCACTTTCATAACCGTAACTGCACGCGAGTGTGCGTGCGTGCGAAAGAGCGTGTGGGTTTGAGGCGTGGCTTTCAGTGACACGGAGCACCCCCCACCACCACCACCACCACACACAGACCCACACACTCTTCCACCCCTCCTCCTCCCCCCCTTTTTCTTGCGTTTCTCACTCCTCTTGTAAACTGCCATTGGGTAGGAAGTTGGGTGACACTCCGTCTGCGATACAGATCTACAGATGCCGCTTAAACGCTCCGCAAATCGCCCGTTGTTGGTGTGAAAACAACCAGAGACGATGTACAGGTTAATTAAGGTGGGTAAAAAATGTTAATTGACTTGACTTTTTTTTTTTATTTAAAATGTATGCAACAGGCAGGAGGTGTAACGCGTTATTAAGCAGCTATTACATGCTTGTCAACTTTTCAGTGAGGATAAGTTCCTGATGTGTGGAGAAATAAAGCAATCCTTTCTTTTCCACAGATGGCTGATTTTGCAGTTCACACGTGTGGAATATTCTTGGATTACAGCAAAAAGACTTGTTTTCTCCCCTGGGACTAGGATCGGTGTTGTGGGTGACCGTCTCATCTGCCAACAGCCTGCAGCTTTCAGTCCTTTTCCCCACACTTTGCTGAGATGATTGCGTTCTACTACATCGTGATTGAAGTAGTGATCGCTGTTCTTTCCGTTTTCGGCAACGTACTGGTGTGCTGGGCTGTTGCGATCAACACCACTCTGAAGAACGCCACCAACTATTTTCTGGTGTCTCTGGCTGTAGCTGATATTCTCGTCGGTTGCCTCGCCATCCCCTTTGCCATAACCATCAGCATCGGCATACCCCTGGACTTTTACGGATGTCTCTTTCTTGCCTGTTTTGTCCTGGTGCTCACTCAGAGTTCCATCTTTAGTCTTCTCGCTATTGCAATTGATAGATATCTAGCCGTCAAAATCCCTCTAAGGTGAGTGTTCATTTTGTCTCTGATTTCAGATTAATTAAAAGAAAGAAAGCAAGTTCTTACAGCTGGGATCCCTTAAGGCTTTATTTACTTTTAAGTTCTTCAGGCAGTATTTCTTAAGAGGAGTGGTAGATGTGTTTAATAAGCCCTGGAAGTTTGATATTTTATTCATATACTTGCTCCCACATCTTCATAAAAGCGCTGAAAGTAAGTGCTCTCAACTATGCCAGGTAGAAAAAAGAGGAGCAAGAGAGCAAAGATCAGTATCAGCTCTGTGACCTTGTAATTCAGTTTCTTGTTGAGCTCATTGCCTCGTATAAGAATAGCTTGGTTAAAACCTAAGTATGGAATGATAATCAGATAAGACCTCAATCTGCAGGTGTTAAAGATGGCTTTAACAAATACTTTGAACTGACTCTTTCCACCCTGGGTTACATAATCTTAAAGCTGTTGAGTCAATGCCACCTTTCTGCATGCGCTTGGTTTCAAATCGGCATCATCTGAGTGTTTGGTCCTTTTCCTTTGGCTGATCTCCAGCTGAGGTTTGATGCTGCGTGCCTTTCCATCTAAAGCTCCGCAGCTCGTGAAAAATGCAAAGATCAGTCATGCAAATGTATGTGACACATCAGGTGAAGCTGTGAGATCAATACCTGCCAGAGTGTGTCACTTCTCCTGAACCTCATGGCAAGGCCACTAAGCTCCACAGCGCAGTCCTTAAAAGTGCCTGCAGTCCACCTGAGGAAACGCAGGGATGAGCTGCCAGCAGGGACAGAGCGCTGCTGCCTGACATTTCTGCAAATTGAAAAAAAGCAAAAAATAAAAACCCAAACAAGCTTTATTATCAGATGGGGACTGTCTCTGTGCCAGTGGTGGCGTTCTTGGCGTTTCACCTCGTTAGTGAGTTGACAGTTTCCTTTGGACAGCACGCAGTGTAGTGACTGTTGTCAGAAGTGGATGTTGTTTTGGGGGGTGTTTTTGCTGCGAGGCTTTGTGACTGAGATGTGCTGTCATTTCCATTACACTCAGATGCTGGCAAGAAAGGACAGTTTGACACTAGTCTGGGATGAAAGTTGTCTGCCACCAACCTTGTGAAACCCCCCTTTCGAGCTTCTATTTTCACCCTACAGATGGAAAATGGCATTTACCACGTTTTACGTCCTCATAGTGAAAACAGATTTTGACTGCCTTTGAACTTCCAGCAGCTCCTTGCGTTCCCTGTGAACAGTGCTCTTCATGACTTTCATAGATTGAGCTTGCACTGAAATCCTAGGGTCCATCTGCCCATACTGTACATACTGCACCTTTGATAATAAGATCAGTGTGCGTTTGCCAAGCTCACATTGTCTAGTTTGGTCAGTCTGACAGCCCCCGTGGACACAATTCTAACTCAGATAAGTGTTTTTGCAGATGGTTTTTTGGACGCGAAAGGCCAGCAGCAGATGTTTTAAGCCCCATGAGATAACAGAGCTGCACACCCACTCAACGCCCGGCTTCCCTCTTTGTGTATGTAAGAAAAAGACCCTCTGGCTATTTTGTTGCTCTGTCCTGTAGGAGGTTTCAAATTAAAAAACAGAAACAATAACAAAACTTTATGCATTGAGCTCAAACTATGATCCCCACCCACAGTAGGACAGCCCCCGCTGTGGTCTGTGAATGCACGTCTCCCTTGCCTCGGGCTGCTAATTTTTAACAAATGATGCATCATAAAGTTAATGGAGCATTCCTTGGTTCCAGTGCATACGTAGGGTGTGGCACGGCATCAGTCTTGATGTAAATCCTGCTTTAGTTATGTTACAAATGATGAAAAATGCATGGCTGCATTAGGAGTTGAAGAACCAGGAAAGGCTCTTTTGATGGCTGGAGTTCAAACAGCTGATCCATATTTATGGATTGTACTCATGGAGAATGATGGGAAAACAGAGTGTAGATGGAAAAAATGCTTAAAGAGGCAGACATTCAAAGAGGGATGGATCACTCTCAGAATTTAATGAGGTATGAGTTATGCGCAACAAATGCAAGTGAGTCAGTGAGTCCCGAAATGGATCAATTGTAGAGTCTGGAGAAACCATCAACACTGGTTGAATTGCAGAAAGATTCTCAGACTATGGTTTGAAGAAGAGTGGTTGTCAGTCTAATTTAAAGCAAGTGTGGCATCTGTGGCTCATCTCACTCTATCGAAATCTGATGTTTATCTCGCCACAGCAGTGACAGCACTTCCACACAAGGACAGATTTTTGCAACATGAACAACATTTGGTAAATACGCATATTAGAGTTAGGCGAGAAGCTGGATACCACGCTGGTGTATGTGTGCTGAAACTGCAGCTGGGAGAAAGTGGGAGCAGACGCAAACGGCTAACCTGGCTCAGCCCCAAAGCAACAAAAGCTGCCCGCCAGCACCTCTGAAGCAAAGTAATTAACCTGCTAGATCTCATTTGTGTAATCTGTGTGAAACGTGGAAATACAACACGTGGCTCCAGCTCTACACTTAACTCACAGATATGAGTGTTGTCAGCTTATTCTCTAAGGGAATACCGCTAATTACCAAAATGTTCCCCTGCTCCTTTAGCAATGATTTAATCTTTTTCTGGTGACTCACCGAACAGCATCTGCACTTTACCGTATCATAGGTGTGAAATAAAGGCACCCCAACATAAAAGGTCAAGTTTCAAAGAATAGATATAGAGGGAAGTATAACTTTAGTTGTGAGTCAGCGAGGTGCAGGAAATACATTTACAGTGCTGAGTCAATCTTGCCAATGAAGCTTTACAGAGAGATTACAGCTGCGGAATAACCGCTGTGCGATTATATCTTTATTGGAGTGAAAACTCTTTATAGATTCAAATCTGTTTACCTTAACCTGCTAGTTATGCAACAGAGATGCTCTGTACGCACCATTCATCATGCAAATGCCACCCAGCCCTGTTTGCATGTAGTGTGGCAATCTGACTGAAGTTTACAAATCTCCTCTGTTGTCTGCTGTGAACAGCCCACCTGTTAGATTGTATTTGAAGCTGGGCTACAGACACAGCCAGACATCTAGCTGGATGTTGTGAGTGTTTAGACTGTGTGTGTGTAGGTTTGTGTAGTCTGGTATAGGTCAGTAGCCTCAGGGCGGAAGCACATTGACAGGGAGGAGAGGAGAGATGTATGGAAACTGGGCCGGGGAGTGTGTGGGCAGAACTGAGATAGATGCCACTGTGCTGTCGTCATGCCAAAGCTAATCCATTCAGCCAGTCGCTGCTTCCACACAGAGAAAGCGAGAGTGGGAAGTGATGTCCGGGAGATGGACCCTCTGGGAAATGGGCCCCATCCTGCCTGCTGTACTTTTCGATTAACACTCAGAGGGAGCAGAGGATGGGAAGGAACACGGTGGCTGGGTGTAGTGAGAGCAGGAGTACAGGTCATCGTACGCTCTGAAGCTTCCTCTCCTCCCTCTTCGGGCAGAATGCTGTATTATTCATGGACCTCGGTGCACCCGCTCATCACTCTGCAGGGAGTCCAGGACGCAGGCAGCGCTACTGCTCCATTGATGAATAACTGATTGTTCAGAGCGGAGCCCGAGCGATAGTGAGGCTGCTGTAGGTTCAGTCAAAAAAAAAAATCTGATGTTCTTTATAACTGCATAGTATGCTACAAAATAGATAGGGCAACTGTTAATTAACTTTCCAGCACCAGACTTTTTAGCAGTAGTGACGAAAAGGCCACACCGTCGTCTGCTCAGCTGTATATGCTGGACAGAGTTTTGAGGCTTGTGGGAATATCAGCTGACCATTAGCCAACCAATGGTTGTAGATGACTCAGAATTATTACAAAACAGGACTTCTTTTTCTCCAAACAGCCACTGTTAGGTAGACTGAGCTAATGATTAAGAAAGTGTGCCGTTACATTAACATGACTTTAATTTTACTAGCAAATTCCCTAAGGGAAGCTGCATGTTCTGCAAGCTGAGCTTACTTCCTCATCATGGGTATCTTTACAGCCTGTGGTCGGATGGCGCAGGTGTTAGTTTTACAGTTTTACAGTTGTGCAGAAGTCTTGAGTCACCCTTCATTTCTTTACATTTTAAGAGGGGAAATGGTTACAGCGATCTACCAAAACAATCAAACCTACACGGAAATACAGAATAAATTTTAAAAAACATAGTTTGTACAGTTCCAACGAGCCTGAAAGTCAATATTTAATATGATCGACTTTGTCCGTTAACACAGCCTGAGCTCTCTTAGTTGGCTCCACGCAGTCTAGATGACGTTTTACTCCTTCAATAACATTGAGGTCCGGGATCTGGGGAGCCCAAGCCATAACTGATGGTGCTCCTCTGTGGGTTTTTCCACTACCCACAATGAATTTGGCTGATAGCTTTTTGGGAATCACTTTGGTTGTGCAAAAATACTATTTTATACATGCTAAATTCTGGAAAAAGAAATGGGAACCAATGATTTTTGCAACAGGTGCCTAAGAGCACAATTTATAATTGCCTCTTTGCTAAGTGCCGTTTTTATTCTTCTAAAAGGTCAGTGTTGAGCAACTAAACAAACAAAACAAATAAATATCATTCCTTAGAACTGGACTGAAAATAAGTGAAAAAGCAGCCAATGTCCAAAGGAAAACCTGGACATACCTCAGAAAGCCTGGAGAACTGTTGCTCAAGACCCCCACTAAAACAGTTAGCTTGGAAGCAAAATATAAATAATTGAGGGGTGGCTCGGGATTTTTGCACAGTATTCTGAACCCCATAAAGAGACCAGGGTGATCATCGGAGACACATAATTAGGTCCACAATTTCTAAAGGTTTGCTTTACATGGTCAGTGGGCCATGCAAACAGTGGTGACAATCAAAAAACACAAAGCATATTACTACCGTTTTTGCTTCATCAGCTTCAGTGCTCTTTGGCGACAGTTCTCCAAATCTCTGGATGTTTACTGGAGGGATGAAAGCAGTTCCTCCAAAAGATAACCCCATCTTTGGTCCCATGTGCAGTCCTAAATCTCCTACAGGCATTTAATTCCCCAAAAAACTGATGACTGTGAAGATCCCAGCATATGAGTCACATCAGACCATGCAGTGACCCCTCATGCCCTATGGATACAAGAGACCACTCCCATCGGGGTAGAAATGTTGCATCACAGGGTAAAGGTGATTACTCAGAGCAACTTCATATTGATTTGCAGTGACCCTACTCCTCTGAAGGGACCAGCAGACCTAAATCACACAGAGTAAAGCGAAGACACAAGATCCCCTCATGGTACAGACATGGATACATCGTTGCAGTGTAAAATATCACTCCTCGGTAGATTTTGCTTCTCTCCTGCTAATTTTGGCTGTGAAGAGATCTCTTTTTAACGCACTGGACTATTGCTGAGCTCGAGTTAAGCACCAAGACTTTGACTCTGTAACTGTCTGATGATGATGACCTCCTGAACTGGCAAGTGTGAAAGCTTGTATTTGTTTCAGATGACCTGTGAGAACAATGTGAGTGATGGGGCCAGACACTAGGTGAACGTGTCCCCCCTGAAACAACACGACCGTTTCCTCAATTTGTCTCCCTCGTTGGCTATTTGTGGCCCTTTGTTAGTGCATGTTAGCATCTGCACAGACCTTCCTTTCACCCTTGGCTGCTTACAGTGTGTCTGGTTGTTTCAGGCATCCAGGATGCGAAAACCTAATGGGATGCAAGCACAGTGAAAGCAAAGCAGAAAAGGTGGCGGTCAGCTCAGGAGGTCGCAAACATCACTGTGTTCCGGGAAATGAGACAGGAAAAAAAGGGAGAATGAAGAGAACAGGGAACTTTGTAGGGGATTAACACCCGAACCATGTTCAGTAGTTTATTTGGAGGTTCGGTTCATACTGTTTAACCTGCAAGCTGTCCGGTGCAATGTTTGGATGTCTGATCACTCCTTTGTGAATGAAGCGTAAGTGAATTTGCAGCTAGGGTGTGGTTGCCATTTGTCAGGCATCTTGTGTGCACACTACTCAGACAGCACCCTCAAATACACTAGTGAGGGCACTCCTGAAGCAGACTACTTCCTGTTGTGCCTCACATGTAAGAAAGGACAACTTTAAGCAGCTTCCCGGCTCAATTTTTCCCGCACTGTCCACAGACAGTCCATGTGAGGCAACAGCACGGTTAACAGATCATTTCTCACATGCATGATCTGATTTATCAATAACATCAGCAAATGGCTTACTAATATAAAGATTAATGTTTATTTTTAAAAAGGGCTTATTAGTCATTCACTAATGATTAGCTCATTATTAGCTAATGGCTAGAGAATGACCTTTAACTTCTCATTATCATACAGAGCGTTGCAGAAAACTGTTTAGGTTCTGATGTATTGTGATCATGTACTGCGCGGTCACATGGATGTTCTGTGACACCCCCAGCTCAGCCAGGCGTCTGTGTTTGTGTGTGTGAAGGGAAGGGTGCTGTCAGTATACATGTGAGTCATTACCACACGCTCGCTTGAATCACTTTGAGGAAACAGCAAATTGTGGTTCAAGCGCATTTTACACGATGGGGACGACAGGGCAGTGACTCAGCCCCGCGTCTGTGATGCGCGGCCTCACACACCTGCAGTCATTCATTTCATATCCACATCCATGCCACGAAGACGGTTTTATGAGAAACACACATTCTCTTGTTGTCAACTCAAGACCGATTTAAATAATATTAATGAAAATGAAATAAAATCAGCACCGTTTCAAACGTCTGTCACTTTAGTGCTCTGCTGGTGCAGCCTTTCAAACTCAAACACGCATAAAGGCTTGCGTTTAGTTTCGGTTGTGTACTCGTGGAATTAATGTAAGCACAGCTGTGTCTGAGAAGCAATCAGAGATAGCAGCAGACTCGACGCTTTCACTCTGAAGTGATGTGCTCCTGCAGCGCCGCGCAACGCGCCGCAGATACGCTGCGCGTCTGTGGATATGGAAAGCCTCTGGCTGTTTGTCTTTTTTTGTCTTGTTTACAGTGGTGTAATTTTAGAGTAGAATCTGAGCTGTGGTTTCCACTGGTCACACACCATCACTGCAAATTCAAACAGGATGACAGGATGTACTGGGATTAGAAAGGTCCTCATCGGGATGTAGAAAATGTAAAAAAAAATGCATTTATGTATCTTTGAATTGCTTTAACTGCTGTATAAAAAATAAGTGGTCTCAAATTCACTAGTAATGGATCTGTGGTAATAATAATCTACTACTACAGAATAAATACCAAGTTGGAGACCATTCTTCTGCCTTGACGTGATTTTAAATTCACTGCCTGAAGTGAACCAGATATCTTTGTGATAATCAACTTTGGAGCATTTTACAAAACCAACACTGAAAAACAGTAAAGCTGGTTTTCTTTTACATTTTTGCTTGTATGCATATTTAAAACTTTTATTTTGTTGGTGTGGTTGTACATTTCTGTTTTCCACTGCAAGTAATACAAAAGCTTAGTATTCTCTACCAGTTTTTCTCATTTAGTGTGTCGCAGTTCTTCTTGGAGATGCATAATTTCAACTCTTCTTAGATACACAAGACCAACAATAAACAGCTAGGTTAAAAATATTAACAACATTATATATGAGTTTGTGTTTGTGCAAGTAATCCCTGTGACTGAAAAGCTCTTACTTCAGATTGCTCTAAGCACTTGACTTTTAAGAATGTATATTGCTAATATGGTCGCCTTAAATAACCAGTTCTGGCGGTGAGCATCTACCAAACCCCAGCTGACAAGTGAAGGGATCCAGCTGTGGATGAACTGAGGGGTTGTAATAAGATAAATACAGATTGTTTTGAATCACACAAAGCTGCAGTCAAAGAATAATATTGTAATTAAGTGTGATATTTGTGCAAAATCTCCTCAGTCTAACCTCTGCTGTGTTTTGTCCAGGTACAAGGAGCTGATGACGGGTAAAACTGCCAGAGAGATCATTGCTATTTTATGGATTCTTTCATTTATTATTGGTCTCATCCCGTTCTTTGGATGGAACTTGAAGTCTAAGAAATGTGTTAACAACACCTCTGAGCCAAACAGCACTATGAACGCTAGCAACCCAGCAGAGCCGGGGGCCACGGGGGACTTGCCACGAAGCTGCAAGCTCACGTGCTTGTTTGAGAGCGTGGTAGACATGCATTACATGGTCTACTTTAATTTCTTTGTCTGCGTGCTGCTGCCACTGGTCATTATGCTGGGCATCTACCTGAAGATATTCAATGTGGCCAGGAAGCAGCTGAAGCAGATCGAGCTGAAGTGCGTGGGCAACGGCGACAGCCAAAATCACGGGCTGCTGCAGAAGGAAATCCGTGCTGCCAAATCCCTCTCCATCATCGTGGGACTGTTTGCCATTTGCTGGCTGCCTGTCCACATCCTCAACTGTGTAACGCTGTTTTACAAAAAGCTAGACCTGGAGGTTGTCATGTACGTGGCCATCATTCTGTCTCACGCCAACTCTGCGGTAAACCCTATCATCTACGCTTACCGAATCAGGGACTTCAGGGTCACATTCCGCAAGATCCTGAGCCCCTTTACATGCAAAAAGGAGAAGTCCCTCAGCTCCAATGGCAGCAAACGCAACAAAGACCAAATAAACACGACTATCGACCCTCTGCTATAGGGAGCCGTGCAGAAGGAGGATTATCTGTGTCAACTGTTGTTTCAGTCTTGATTTTCCCAGTTTTCTAATGTTTACAGAACAATGGTATGATGTGTCAAGATGTCAAACGCGCCTTGAATGTGGACATTTATTTATGAACAGTGCAAAGTATCAGGGGTCAAGCAATGAAATGTTTCATAGCAAGTCTTACAAATGTTTTATATTGTGAAGGATATATATATATATATATATATATATATATATATATATATATATATATATATATATATATATATATATATATAGAGATAGATATAGATATAGATATATAT
>VUQR01024790.1:0-26385 GCA_015108515.1 Hemichromis elongatus
GAGCCACCTCTATGAGACAAGACTCTGCCGTCCACCTGCATCTAAAGGACAAAGGTCACTCTTTTGAGGATGCCAATGTTCACATTTTGGACAGAGAAGACAGATGGCTTGAAAGAGGAGTGAAAGAAGCCATCTATGTCCACTGTGAACGGCCATCTTTGAACAGAGGCGGTGGTTTACGACACCAATTGTCTGCCATCTATAATCCAGTTCTGAGATCCCTTCCCAGACGCCTTAACGCCCACTCACATCCTGGGCCATCTGTCCTCTGGAATTCACATGATAGGGTGAGGCCAGGTTTCACAATGAGTTCACCTGAAACCATGGCGGATTGAGACCCACACCCGTTTTCACACCTCGTGTGATTAGGTAGAGGATCAGTAGGGGGCCCATTGTCCCTCTACGAGGGACACTCCCACAAGGCTTAAATATGGGACTCTCCACCATTTGACCCTAGAACTGAAGAAGCTTCTCGGATGAGAGGTGAAACGTCTTCAAGCAACCTAAAGAAGTCCTTTTCCTTACAGCTCCTTAGACTGAATCTCTCAACGTTTCATGCTTTATACCCTGTATTTATTTAGCTTTTTTTTTCAGTTTGGTTTTCTGTGATACAAATTAAATGTAAAGTAAACTATGGTACAGTGAAACCAAGACAAGTGAAACATGTTTAATTTTATTTGACCTGTTCAGTAATCACCTTCTCCTTCCTGTGGAGATACAGACTGATGTATAATATTATTGGCGTGTGCAATATATATTTGTGTAAGCTCATTATTTAGGGCAGTTTATTTACAAAATTAGTTTCACTGGTGCAAAAATGTAACCCACTCAGTCCATCTTGAAATATGAAAAAGCATGTTATTGCCTTTGTGTTTTTTTTGTTGTTGTTTTTTACATCTTTCTCATTGGAAGCTCATTTCTGCCACTGACTGGCAGAGCAAATTTCAAGTTATATTCTTTATTTTCTTTCTTTCTTCATCTATTTATTTTATTCATTCATTTATTTATTTATTTATTTTTTCCCCCCAGATGTTTAAGTTAGTAAGCTGAACTTTATATATCAATAATAACCCTAAATTCTACTTATGGTTTGCAGTTTATTTGTTTTATTTTATTTTCAGAGGTGGAAACAAGCCTTCATAGTCTCTCAATCTTTTTATATTTTGTACCTTAGAATCAGCGATAGAAGAGACGCTGTGCTGAGGGTGGTGCTGTAGTATTAGGGATTTACTGAAGATACTGTCCTCTTATCATCCACAAGGGGGAGACAAAGCATGATTTTGATACTATGCTGAGTACACCATGGACTGCATGAACAACTGCAGAAATCCACCTTGGTAGCATTTCTTTCTTTCTTTTTTTTATAATTTCTTCTTCTGGCTTAACTTGTTGTAGTTACTGTTGTTACTCTGCAGCAACTTTGAACCTGAAATGTAGATAAAGGAAGGCATTGCTTTTGAGAAGGTAATTTTGTAGTCATGAGAATTTCTCAGATTGCGATTGGTATGACTGAGACTAAACAACAGAGCGGCCTCATTTCAGCCAGAGAGAGGCTCCGACACTGCACTCTGCTGCTGTGGCAACTTTAATTTTCAGGTAAAACATGCCTCTAGTAAAAAGTTGGAAACCACTATTATCGCTCATAAAATCTGTCAAAGTCTGAATTTGTAAGACACATTATATTAAAAAAAATTATTGACATTTAAGCTTAGATTTAAAGTATTTTTAATTAAATTATGTTTTGATTATCTCACTGAAGTAATCTTTACAGTAATCTTTTTAATATTACGAGTCTCTTTAATTAGGTGTTCTGAGAGGTAACATAATAAAACCTAGAATGCTTCAATATTGTTAAGAAAATGTTTTTAAGCAGCACTAAATAGAAACAGGATCCCCATGCTTGATGTTCTTTGCCATAGAGTTGACAGTATGCTCTTATAATTGGGTTCCAAAGCAGTGCCTTAGAGTCTGCTCGTTAAATGAGTCACCCCCAGCCTCTAATCTTTATAGAAGTGGAAAACAGAAGAGAGGGTACCTGTTCCCCCGCTTCTGTTTTTCTCTTTTCTCATGCTAATGAGGGTGCGGTCCTCAATCCCGGGCACCATCTGTCCTTCCTGAGGGTCTGGGCCCCAGCACTCCAGACGTGTCCAATTGTTAGTGTGTGTCCAAGCAGAAAGTGGTGACTACACATGGTTCTTGTGGCCCAATGGGCCGTACATCAAGAGCACGAGCCTTGATGCTTTGTGTTCAGGAACATCCACTGTTTGCTCTGCGTGGTCAGATTTTGTGTGTGATGTCGTTGTAAGTAACCGTTGACCGAGGGATCACTGACAGGTCAGCATGCTATTGTAAGTGTCACTGTCATAAGATATATTGGAGGTATTGTGAATCATCTCTTGACTTAACTAACTATAAATTTTATGCACAATTCAGTCAATCTGTGGCAGGGTGATGAGTACAGTTTTGAGACTAATGATTCAAATTGAAAGACAATTTTAGTTTTTGCTACCGTTAAATTGTCCGTGGCAAAAAAATAACTAAAATTATAGGACCACATAAACAATAAATAAAATCAAGGTACATTATTGTGCCAAAGAGTTATCTCTCTATACTTCGAGAGGAAATGGCAACATATGCAAACATGCATGGAAATGCAGCATAGAAGGCAAAAACAGAGTTTGCACAATTCTAACAAGCTTTAGAGTAAATATTTGTTATGAAAATCATTATTTGGAACTCTCTCGAGAAGCTTTCTGGTAATTTCTTTATCCAGGTATGCTTTTACTGTAAAGGCAGTGTGTTTGGGTTTAATGTCATGCTAAAAAATGAAGCCATTGGCAAACAAGCTGCACACCAGGCCCATATTTACTGCAAGTTAAGTTTGGTAGTTGTCTTGTTGGTGCAAAAATGCTATTTTATGCCTGCTCAGCCTTTGACATTGTTCATTTAGTGAGTAATATTTGTCTTTGTAGCAGGCTGCTAGTAACACAATACCTAAAGCTGCCATTTAAAATTAGTTTTTACATTGTCTGTGATGTGCAGACACAAGACACATCCCTTGATTTAGGTGCATCTTTAGGTGTTTGAAAAAAAAAAAGTGAAGTGCTTCAATATTGAATATATATAAAGAATGAGGAACTACTCATTATTTTTGCACATAGATTAGTAATAACACAGGAAATGTGTTTTTCTTTCAATCCGCTGTCCACCAAAATAGGTCCACATATCCTGCAGTATATTCTTCATGCATTCAACCAAAGGAGGTGGATGCTGTGACCTCCTTGAGCCAATTAGCAAAGCTTTGGTGACATGCATCATCCCCACTGAGCTCAGATGAAATTGGGTGTCTGAGATGTGACAGATGGATGAATGAACTGAAGGACCAAACTGCCCTTTCTTAAGTCCATTGTAGTGGGAATAATAGAGTGACATATCAAAATGTCATTTGAAATTTCAAGAACAATAACTGCACATGATAACCTTTTGATATAAATAAAACTAATTATTTTCTAGAGTCTGAAAGATTAAAGGACGAATAAGTTGCAGAATATTCAAAAGTCAAATTAGGTAAACGGCGCGCTGTTGAATTTTGAAGTAAAAAGAAAAGTAGCCTGGTAGGGTAGCTTTCACATTCTCACGCAAGGAAAATTTGGTGGAATATGCCCTTTCTTCATAAATTCAGTAAAAAAAATTCTCACCTTGTCTTTTTAGTAAGTATTATGAAGCTATAATGAGTTTTGCACACTAACCCATCTAAGAATCCTCGTGAACTGACGAGCTAGCTTACCAGTAAACTGACACTACACTGACAAGCAGATTATGACTTTCCACTGGGCATGCCCTCCTCATTTTCAAAGCTACATGCTGCTGGCTGCATTGAGATTAGTTATTGAACTGTCCAAGCAAAGGGAAACAGGGCCGCTTCAGAGCGACTGCACACAATAAGCCAGCTGTCAGTGGGAGTGGCTTTTTTTTTTTTCAGACCAGTGTTGTCATGGATAGTACTTTTGTGCTGCGTTGCCCTTTGAGAGTTGATAGGTACGAGTATGCAAAGCTGCCATGCACTGATTAATATTGACACAAGGCTTGATCGAGGACAGGCAAGTGGGCAGAGTTAAAGCGTGCAGCGGGGTTTATGCAACACAGAAATGTCAGTAAAGGTGACGTGAAATACGGACACCCTGTTTGCATACTCGTGGTTTGTGAATAACTATGAGGGGAGACAGTCTGCAGAGTGTGTATTTGTCCAAGGAGTCTGATGCATATGGATAGGGAGGACTAGATCAGCCAGATCGCCCCAAAACAAGACATGAGGACACAGTATGATCAGATAGACTGTGGTTATAGTGGCATTACAGCTGCCACAAAAAAATAGCTTGTTTCTAGACACACACACACGCATGCACACACTAACTGATTCCCAGAGGTCTTTCATTTGCCTCCTCACACCTGTTTTACATTCAGAGGTGTGTCCCTGAGCCTCGTCTTGGCAGCATCGGAGCTGATGTCCTTGGTCGGTGTTTTGTTTAAGTGTGATTTTACAGTGCTACACCAAATGATAAACCTGCACCCACTATGCTGCAATACCACTGAAATAATGTACAACAAGCGTTGTTTAGTGCTATGATTTTTTAAACCATTGTTTACAGCCTTCCATTGGTATAATTGGATTACAAAGGGATCCAAAGAATGCAAGACTAATATGCATTTTCATAAGGTAATCTAGTGGCCTTTAGGCAGAATTTGTATTTTTACGGTATTTAAAAATGCGATGTAGCACCATGCCATTTTAAATGAATTACCATGATGAATTATTCTATCAGAATTTTACTAATTTAAAAGTGTTTCGCTAAGCCCAAGCTTGTTACATACCACTGTAATACTGAACAGTCTGCAGCCTCGTTTTAAAAACTGAGACCCCAAATCTCCCCCCACACCCAGCCACTTAACCAAAAGACCAGATTTCCAGCATTGTTTCTATCCAGACGCTGTATTACCCTGAATGGTAAAAGTGAATTCATTTAACAGCAGAATGAAACTGTACTGAGTGCATACTAGTTAACACTAACATCTATTTATTACCTTTTTTATCAGAACAAAGATCTCAAACTGATTTTAAAGCTGTTACATTATATTACATTAAACACATCATATAAGTGTTACTCTTCTCAGAGTAACGCACACTACTCTACACAAAATATCAAAAAGACCAGCCTTCATTCACACCAGCGCCACACCACCCACATGGATAACAGTGTGGCACAGCCTACCATCCATGATCCAAAATGCAGAGTAGCAGAATATATTCTCCCTTTTAGCCTTTCGCATCATCTTTGAATAGACAGTAATAGAGTCTGCATTTAAAATCACTGCAAAACAGCTATGTTAAGTGCATAACATTAAACTGTGCTGTAATCTGTAATTACTGTGGTCTGCTCTCTGTGCTTACATTACAGTTCAGCATTTTTCACTCTGAAAAACGAGCAGGCTTAATGAGCGCCTGTCGTAACCTATCAATAGGTTAGTCATAATCAGCAGGATAGAGGCCCACTGACCTCAATTATGTTCCTTTGGGGGAGATAATCTCAGCTGCACCAGCATACACAGAAATTTATTTTGATTGTGGTTGTTACACAGATGAGTGTAGGACGTTGTCCTATACATGGCAGAGTGCACAGTGGAGGGCTTAGAGAAGGTCGTATGATGTGGTAAAATTTAGTGTATGAAAACAACAAAACGCAAGCTTGCTAAGAAAGTACGTCTTTCTAAACTACATGAAGCTAATCAGCATTAACAATTATTTTAGCATTGTGTAGTTGCTAAAATAATTTATCGATGGCCTTACAAGAAATCAAAGTTGTGTTTGGGGGTTTTACATTCTTTACATACACCTCTCTTTATATGTAATTTCCTTTGAGGCTTGAAAGTCTCTCTGAAGATTCCCTCTACCTCTTCTCCCAAGGCGCAGTGAGCGCTACCATAATGTGATAATCTAAACCATAATTTAATATGTTTTGTACACTAGTGATTTACCACTGCTGTGATTATTTGATTCCAAACCAAAGAACCCATCATCTCAAATGTCCTCCTTCCATTTTGCACGGTGAAAGGCTTCATTCTTCTTGGACTGATGAAGAAGAATCCTCAGGAAAAGCTGTACACAGGCCGTGTTGACATTTCACATTTATATTGCAGACTGTTATGCTAGTAAAATGTGTGATGTTTTTGTTGATTGTTGGCTTTACAGAGTTGGTTACCAGAGCATTTCACCCTGAGATCAAAACGGTGCAACAGGATTGGAAAGCTTCTTTGCATTTCCTTTTCCTCAGAAGGCAAAAACCTTCAAAGAACCAATAATAAATCCACATCTTTCAATTCTTTATAGCAATATGTGTAAGATACTGAAAAACTAGTTCACTCCTTTAATGTTACTTGCCAATGTGGTGTTTAAAGTATCGTCAAGTATGGCTTAGAAGCTGAATCTACATTTTCCTTGAAATGAGTCATATGTCATGACAACAAATATAACATAGATTAATAATGTTCTGCAGTAAACGAGGTCCCACCATGGATTTCACTTCATTTTTATTTATGTAGCGCCAAATTACAACAGAGACACTGCTGGTAAGGTAGAGACACTCCAAAAATACAGAGAAAACCCCACCAGTCAAATGACCCCATGTGAGCAAGCACTTGGCAACAGTGGGAAGGAAAAACTCCCTTTTAAGTGGAGGAAACCTCAAGCAGAACCAGGCTCAGGGAAGGGCAGCCATCTGCCGTGACCAGTTGGGGATGATGGGAGGAAGGTACCCTACGTCGTAAGCTTCCACACCAATACGAGTCGTTGCGGGCTGTGTCGACTCCAACAACTAGATATATTTCTGAGGAGGTGCATGTCAGATTACATAGGCTGTTACGTCACAGGGTAAAGAAGGGTTTCCAGTTACACTGTAAGTTATACCTAAATTTTCTGCTGAGCACAATTTGGACATTAAGCCCACACAACATACAAGGTATTTGGAAAACATAACATTTTCAATGCATTTTTTGTCCACACATAAACAGCATTTTAGTTGACTGAAAATCAAGCTTTTAAAATAATTTTCCAGGTTGATGTTTTTCAGAATCTCTATTTCAGTGTTTACATGTGGATAATAAGAAAGAAATATGACTGAAAGGTGCATAGCTTTGATATTTTTATGTCTTTTCATATCATATACGTTATTGTTTGTAAGCTTCTGATTGATCAATACAGTATCAACACCTGTTGCTGTAGCTCTTGTTTGAGATCTTTTCCAAAATGAAAGATACTTGTGTACTTGAGGAATGACTTATGCTGGGAAGATGCATCTATAAACCATTTAGTTCCGGTGCATAGGCTCGTATATCTGTGAGTCAGATATCAGACTAATAAAATACTGGAATGTTAGTCTGCAGTAGCGGCTGTGGGAAACCAGTGTGATAGCACACCTGTCGGTTAGGGCTGCTACACTCCTAGCTATGATCCTTAACACAATCCAAATGCATAAGTTATTAAGAACAACCATGGTACAGTTATTATGGAGAGAAAGCTGTTGTACCATGGTTGTTCTTAATAATTAATAATGTTTTTTTAATTGTTTTGTTTAACTGGGCATTTTAAGATGGGAGTATAATGGAGTGTTTAACTCCAGTTTTTGGTACTTCTACATTGGCTTAATTTTGCCGGTTTGGAAGTTGGTTTAATGAAAACAAAATATTTTAACATGTGAGGGGAGAAAAAAGGGGGGAAAAAAGCACTGAAGTGAAATAAGCTGGCAATATGCTTTAAACTGCCATAAAGTTTAAGTGTCAGTACAAATTATAAAATTGCTGTGCTGTTTTTGTCAGAGCCTACTTCATTATGATATTGCATTGTATATTTGTCATGCTTAAATGTTTGATATTACAAAGATAATCTGAGTAAATATAAAATGCAATGTTCAATTTTTTTTATTTTTTATTTTTTATTAAAGAAAACAAGTTATCCAAACCTACCAGGCCCTGTGTGGAAAAGTAACCCATTACAACTGCAAACTGCCATCAATAACTGTAGTCAAGCATTTGTTCTTACTGTCAGTGAATCTTCCACAGACTTATTGCCAGTCTTGGTCCACTCTAAAAACCACCATTTTGGTTTTTCTGAGATATTTGGAGGGAGACTTGCAGGTGATTGCAGATCATTGTCCTGCTGCATAAACCAACTCTCATTGAGCTACGAGGCAAAAACTGATGGCCAGACATTCTCCTTCATGATTTTTTTTTTTTTTTGCAGAGTGCAGAATTCATGGTTCCATCATTTAGGGCAGGTTGTCCAGTCCTAAAGCAGCAAAGTTGCCCCAGATCATCACAGTACTGCCATCATGTTTGACTGTTAGGGTCTTTTTATAAAATGCTGTGCTAGTTTTATGCCAGATGTAATAAGACCCAAACCATCCAAATAGCACAGAATATTTTCACAAAGTCTTGAGGATAATAAAGCTGTTTTTACAGCAAATGTGACACGAGGCTTTTTGAGATCTTGTTGGCCCGGCAGCATTTTTTTTTCTTGAATCATTTTGATGGATACCATTTTTCTCCAGTCTCTTTGTTGTTGTTCTTCTTGAATCGTGAACTCTGACCTTAAATGGGACAAGTGAGGCCTGCAGTCCTCAGATGTTATCTGGGTTCTCTTGTGGGGATGGATCATCTTAGGTGTTCTCCCGACTGAAGTTTGGTTTTCAGCATCCTGTCATTTGGGGGGAAAAGTTAGCGTCATTAGAAACTAGCGAGCTAACTTTGTTAAAGTGAATAAATCCTGTTTTTCATGGATGCCTGGATGTTAAAATTTATTGTTATACCTGGTAGAGCAGCCAAGCTGATCATTTTATTAGAGATAAAAGTATTTAGACTCTTTTTAACTGTCAGGGATGCTGCAGTGGTTGTTTCAGTTTGCGAACTGAAGGGGAGCCGGAAGGTGCTAATGGCGTCAGGCTAAAGTGGGGGATTGCTCTCACAGTGGTTGAGCCTTTGAATTGGCTTTGTAACCCCATCCAGACTGATAGATATCAATGACTGTGTTTCTTATCTGTTAGTGAGTCTATGACTTTGTCAGACAGGTTCCATTTAAATAAGTTATTGATTAGACCATGTCTGGCAGTAATCAAGATACAGAAACTGAACTCAGCTTTCCAAAAAGTGTGGTTAGTTGGTTATCTTTGAGTAAGAAAGCAAGGGGGCAAATAGTTTTTCACTGCGCTGTATATGTTTCAGGCGAGATTCTACATAGATATATGTAGAATCACATCTTTCTCTGTCTACAAGACTAGTAAATTTCAGACAGGGCTTATTACAAAATGTCACTACAGAGATGCGCTCTGCCTCCAAGGATATTTATAGGATTCGTTATATAAACCTGATCACTGACAGGAGCCTATGGATACTAGTAAATCATGCTCCTCTGAGACTCAGCTGCGACCTGTCCTGTCGGCTCCTGATCTGAGCTTTTACTGCCAAGCGTTAGGAAATGATCTGCCTTGTGTATTACTGAGCTAAGTTTAAGTAAACAGGAGCTCATATTTAGAAAAGTATTGGGAGATTCAGTGCAGCAGTTAGAATGGAGAATATATTAGTAATAGCAACACATAAATACAACACAATTCTTGATGGAAGCAGAAAAGCTTTATTTGTGTAAATGTTTCAAAAATTTGTTTTCATTACCATTCGTTGTGCTTATCCTAATTAAAACATGTCATGCATGCTTATCCATTGTGATTTACAATATACACAGCTTCTAAAGGGCATGTGGCTGCGAAAGGAGCATGCTGGCTTTAGTAGGAGGCCTGTGCCCTTTCTAATCATTGTTGCCATCCCGGTTTGGGTTTGGTTTTGTTTGTTTGTTTGTCTTTTTTCAGGGTACAAAAGGCCTTCTTTTCCCACGGGCCACATAAAGCACATTAATCCAGGTGAAAGGTATTATCCTTTATTCATTTTACCTGGTAATTTAACTCAAAACAAAAAGAGTATGAGTTGAAACATCGTATGTTCATTTGGATATTAGCATAAGCACACATTTCTTAATTAGGTGAAAGGTCAAGAATCTGGGCAGGGCCTCATAAATGTCGTAAACCTGTGATGAACAGTGCTTTGTGACTGTGGAGGAGAAGCCTGGTCGATTTCATAAACACAGTTCATAAAAAGTCCCAGGAAAAAAAATGAGACATCTGAGACAATGAATTGATCATTTCTGGTTCCTACTGTGGCCTGATGGTGGCTCAGTAATAAACACTGCTAGCTCACAAAAAATGAGCTCAAGTCTAGAGCTTGCATTCATTTGTGTTTATGTGGGTTTAAATTAAATTGTGGCCAAAAGTATTTTGTCTGTCAACATGTTGGCGGGGCTGATTTGCTGTGGCTTTGATGCTGACTAGTCACAAATCCACTGACATGTACAGAAGTATGGATACTTAATGTGGATGTGCTGTCGCAAAGTCATTGGGTAATTAGGCTGGAAAGATGTTATGAAATTAAGACACTAAAATCATATAGATTAAGATTAGGAATCAGTATTATCCTGAAACACATAATTCCCTTTGGTTTAAAGGCGTTGTCAGTTTACTTATGTTGTCAGATTTATTGTCATTTTAACACTTTTCCACAAGTCTGCCTATCTGCCTTTTAGTGCATAGTTATCCTTTGTGTCCTTAAGAGCAAAGACTCTTCAGCTTTAACACTTTCCGCCATATAGACGACATTTTACAACCCTCCTTGTAACCATAATAACAAGTTTTGACACCTCAGTATATATCATTAAAAAAGTGGTTCGAGCAGGCTCCGGGGGTTTACAAGCGTGTCCCTAGTAAGCCAATCACCCTAACTAATTTCCTATGCACACCAGGTTGTTTTGTTCTGGGAGCAGGGCCGAAACCACTCGGTTCAGAAACACGAGTTACCCCTATTAGGCATCCAAGGGAGAAAGAGTTAAAATGTTCTTGGGGCTAAGCTAAATTTGCATTTTTCCTTCTTGTCTATACTGGCAGGGTTTAATGGGTTCATCCTAAACACTTGCCTGCAAGATAAAAAGATATACTGTCAAAAATAAATGTGCACTAGATCTTTCCTGAATGTAAAATCCTCAAGATTTGAGAGCCTAATGAGTATTACCAAACACTAATACCTAATATTATTCTAAAAAAAAATAAAACATTAAATATATAATTCGAAGCTGTTTTTTTGTTTTCTTTGGAAATATATTTGCTGCTCATTTTTACAAATAAATCTTAAAAGCTACCTTCAGTTGTGAATGAAGGCACTGCGAGGGAGTATTATCTTCCCGCAGTCATCAGGTTCTCCATTTGAGTGAACAGACTGTCACTGAACAGCCATATTACTCTCTGACAAGGAATCGACATTACAGGGGTTGTCAGGACAACCAGCCATGATTCACAGAGCCACAGATAGGCCTCCACCTTGAACTAGAAGCACTAGCCATGAGACTGAGCAGATGCTGTGTCAGTCAGCCAATCACAGGTGAGGTAGAGGAAAAGGATGACATCATAGGCAAATTAGGGCAACTGCAGCGATGGTTTTGGTTGCCGTGTTCGCCTGCCTATGCTTACTACCTGGAAGTGTTCGGTGGATTTCTCTCAAAATTCAATGTGTAGAATTGAAAGAAAATGTGTAGAATGTGTGCCTTTCAAATTCTCAGTTACATTAAAATAGATATGATAAGAGCACTAACCACAAAATCAACTTTATGTATAAATATTGGTAAAGAAAATTAAATGTCATTTTGGGGGATTTTCTTGGAAAACACTGGGAACAGATTTTTGACCTGTCAAGTAGGTAGTTTATCCTCGCATAGCAACAACAACTAATTTGTTAAATAAGCAAAATAAAAATAAAATCCTTTAGACCAAAAGTAGTGGTAGCTGTTGTATTCATAATAATAATAAAAATGTTTGGATGCATTTGTTTTCCTCATGCGATTATCTGTAAACTCATCTCTACTTTTCTTGCAGAGGAATTCTCTCTGACTTTGATGCTACTCTAGCAGAAATATTTGAGAGGTTCAGATTGTTTGTATGAACTCGCCTGTGCTAATTTGTTCTGTTATTATTAAATCTTCTGTTGTTTTTTGAAGTTACACTAGCATGTACTCACAGCTGAGGCTAGCAGCAAGTCCAGTGTCTTCCATGTTTGCAGAAGAAACAGTCTTGAGCTTCATGTGCATCATAATGCCAGCCTCCCATCATGCTCCCTCTGCAGCTTTGATCTGTTAACCAGAAAACCAACTGTGTCTGCCTGTTGTCTTTCCCCTCCCCTGGACCAGCTGCCTGCATTAATATTCAACCTCTCAGCCAATCAGCAAACCAGGGTGGATGACATCATGGGCTAGGGAACAGTGAACAGCCAGTGAAGCATCCAGCCTGCCGAACAAGCTTGCTTTTAGGGTCAGGAACTGGTCTGACAAGAGAATGGCAATCCTGCCTTTAAACTGTCATTAGGACTGTACGGTCGGCGATGAATCTACCACTACTCCGGGCCCAAAGGCGTAACCTGAGCAAGAGAATGTGAAGACATATTTCAGGTAATTCCCTCTCTGTGTGTGCAATAAGGGATGTGGAAGGGGGAGGCAGAGGAAGGAGGAGAGGAGGAGGGGGCTGTGTATGTAGGGGTGCTTTGTAGCCTTTTTTTTTTTTTTCTTCCTCCACTCTGCATTCTGCCCTGCTAAGGAGGCAGCTGTTTCATCAGCAGTCTCTTCGTGAGGGCGAGATGGAAATGGATGCCTGCATCAGATGGCATGGGCATGTTTTATATTATCATACGCCATCCTGTGCATCACATAATATCTGTGTACACTCCCTTTTCCTCACAAATAGCATCTTTATTGAAGGAGGGATGCAAAAATCAATGGTGGCATTTGTACAGGCCTTGTGGGTATGTGTGTGTGTGTGTGTCGGGGGGGGGATGGATGGTTAATATGCTGATGGATGCTCTTTTGTTATCTCTGCACTGCCTCACGTATGGCCTCTCTGGAGTGGGCTTCAAGAAGAAATGAGTTGTATTTCCATTTGTGCCTTTCAGTGATCTCTCACCCACACAGCGGAGAAGTGCCTCCGCTTCCTCGCTTTAACATGGATGTGTGTAGCAGCTTCATGGCGGCTGTGGTGACAGGGAGATATACAACATCTGGTCACCTGACTTCACTGGGGATCGGAGTGGGGGTGGGGGCCGGTGCTGTGAAAGCTGAGCTATTCTACCTCAGATTCTTCTACAGCTCTCAGTGGTAGAGGAAGATGGAAGAATTGGCCACAGTACAAAGCTGAATGCGCGCCTCTCCATCACCTGCGCCGATTTAAATTTTGCCATCTGGGCCAACATAGAGGAGGGAGAGATTCCTCTCCCAGGAAGCGGAGTACTCCTTTCAGAAGCAGAGCCTGATGGGAGACCTGTTGTCTGGCTTTAGTGTGAAAGAGGAAGATGTTAGGGAGTCATATTAGTGATAAGGGAGGGTGAGATGATTATAAAGTGGATTGGGGGAGGGGTTACTGAAGCTGTTGCTTGCTATGAAGATTGGCTTTTTATACTGAGATAGATGTCTTACATGCCCTTTCACACTAATCCTGCTGTCCATACTTCCAGCAAATATGACTGCCTTTCAAGCAGTTAAACTACATCTTTTACTACATTTTTGCATTAAAATATATGTAGTGGCTACTACATAAACTCGCCCCCACCACCAAGGCAGTGCCATTGGCTTACCCCCCATTTTAACATCATATTTTAATCTAATATAAGCCCAGAACTCACTGGTTGGTATATCAAATAGTTTTTTCCCTCAGTGTAGCACATTACCGAGCACCGAGCTTGCCAGAAAAAAGGCCGGATACAGAGTGGTAATCCAATGCAGCGTCACAATCCGAAGGTGGAGAGACGATCAGGTTTTGCTATACCATCAGAGTAGAAGTGTTTAATATTTATGCGTCCCTCTGTCGAACTGATCTGTGAAGCTGTCGCTGGAAAATTCGTCTCCACTGATCTCTTGGCTGTGCTTCACACCAGTCTTAGATGCTCTGCTTCACATGTCACACTGCATTATATATTCATCACACCGTTATCGACACAGGTCTGTTACACGCAAATGGGCAATTAATAGCTCTCCATTTTGTATCTGTGCGTGTAGCCGTTTACCATCAACAGAGTGCATTCTTACCCGTATGAGCTTTTTTTCTGTCAGGTGGTTGCACACCCACCTCTTATATAAAATAGGTGTCTCCACTCAAAGTGTTATACTCTTGAATTTTCTGACGAACACAAGGTATGCTCAGTTTAACTGAAAATGAAAGTGAAATTGTAGACTCAGGCACATGTTTGTTGTGTAAGCATGCACTGTGCTGGCAAAATGGAACCATATTGTGGCTTGAGACCAGCTAAGACCTAACCACCATTCATTTTATTGCATTATTATTTTCTAAAGATATCAATTCGATAGAATTGTGTTCCACACTGAAGAGAAAGAAGCACAGAGAGGAAAACCACAGTGTAATTTTAGTACCTTTTCCTTTACTTGTGATGTTAATAGACTCATCTGCCCAGGCCTGAGTAGCCAAAATAATGCAGTGTTTTTATTTAATATGATCTTATCAATAACACAATAGAAGCAGCACTTCATTAGTGCACTGAAATGATCCTTTATTTAAAAAACATAACTATGGAAGCCAGTTTGTTTCCATGTGTATATGTGCTCTTTGGGTTTCCCCATGTTTTCCATTGCTCAGTGTAACCCAACACACTCGGCTTCTCTTACCTCACCTCGGCTAACAAAAGCAGTAGACACAGAACCTCATCTTGGCCTGTAGCCTGCTAACTGGCCTGCCCGAAATATGATAGCAGGACACACACACATGCACACAAAACACATACAACTAAGCCTCCATCTGTTGAGGGCTTAGTCTGAATGAGTTATTCTGCTATTGTTAAGTGAAGTTATCGTTCGGGACTCATGCTGACAATGTAATGGCCCTGTGTGTGTATACATGCGCGTGTGTGCTTAAGGGTATAGATGTTCAGAGTGGAGCACTGGTCTTATGGTAGGTGTGTCAGAGCTACAGTCTGTGTTGTGGATTAGCATGTTGGATTGGAAGCCATCTGGCCATTTTGTCTCTGAAAGGGGAGGGGAGTAAGCAGGAGAGATGGATGGAGAGAGACGGGGAAAGAGAGAGAGTGAGAGAGAGAGAGAGAGAGGAAACACTCACACACTGACACATTGACACAGCTCCCTGTGTAATCTCCTACTTGATGTCTGTTGCTACTTAGAATAAGCTTGCTTGTATATTTGTCTATGTGTTTATCTGTTGTTTGTCTGGCTGCATTCATTAAAAAAAAAAGATATTCCCTGCAGTTTAATATGTTTCAATTACACACTGCAAATGTGGCCTCAAGACAGATATATCAGACGTATTTAAGTTCTAATGCCTTAACAGTGAGATGGATTTTCCAGATGGATGCCGGCTGCTGAGAATACAGGGATCAAATTTTGCAGGGGGAGTGAGGGGGTTGCGTTAAAAGATTAAAAAGTTTCACTTGGTCATGGGTTTGCAGGGAGTTAGAGAAGGGAGTGAACTTGAATCAGTCTGAAGATGAACAGACTGAAGAATGTAAAATATTAAAGGCCATCAAGTAGGAATAGTTTCCAGAGAATGAAAGAACGCTACATGATCTGCAGATGTTGACCGTAAGGTGACTGTTTAATCTCCTCTTTTATAAGAGGCTTTTTTTTTTATTATTATTATTCTGTTTGTATGTGCTTTGCTTCTTAATGAGTGAACTTCACATTTGCTCCATCTTTCAGGAGTGTATATCAAATATTCTTAGTGTGTTTGTAAAATATCTGGAGAGCCAAAGAAAATTCAGGGCAGTGTTAATGGAAAAGGGGGACAAAAAGTTTTACTTTTGTTCCTATGATCCTAGCTCTGTGTCTTCAGGTAGAGGAGACCTTGGAGCAGTGTTGATGCACTGCTTTGCCTCCAGATGAACTACTAGTGCTTCGGTTTCTGGTCACGGCCGCATCGAGGTAGAGTGAGTGTGTCTCAGCTGATTCTCTTGTTGACACAAATATTAGTCCCATGCTAGTGTTTGCCTATGCAAAAGCACAATGTAGCTCTGTGCACTTTGTAGGGGAAAGGTTATTAAAGTAGTGCACAGTCGGCTGTAGTGAGAGGCTATATGATGAACAAACAGAACGTGCCACAAAGCCATGCTTTTTAACGCTTCATGCTGCTTCAAGGGAAACTATTTAGTGACCTTGCATACTTGCTGGAATAAAAAAAAAAGAAAAGAAAGGACTTGGGGAGACTGTTTCCACTCTTTCTTTTCTCCATTACAATTGGTACATCTTAGCCCTTTCAACAGTATTTGGAGCAGGTGCACCAGCTGGCTTAGGAGGGAAATCATGCCCCTTTCTGCCTCCAGCTGGCCCTCGGAAAAGCTCATCCATCCCACAATAGCGGATAAAAACCTGCGGTATGTTTTTTAAACCCAACAATAATAAAACATGTAAGGCTTACCTGTACCTTACCTGTGCTTCTCTCTCTGCCCTTATGTTTCCTATAAGTTTCTAACACAAACTATCATATCTTTCCAAAAATTATACCAATTTCTAACATGTTTTAGACATCTTGAGTATTTTGCAGTGTATATACATTTAAGAATAGAACAAATTAATGTGTTTTTTTTTTATTTGTCATATTGCCAGTAGAATATTTTCTCCAGGTAATCTGTTATATTTTTCATTAGGGATGAACATATAATACTGTGCATTTGAAGGTTTGCTTTTACATTTATGGAAATCACCATCTTGGTTTTCTGAGGGCAGATGTAACCATAATCAGAAGAGGGGGTGGAGTTAGCAGCTAACCTTTACATGCTTGGCTAGCTAATTGCATCTACAACACACAATCTTTGTGGAAAGACTGGACCTCACAGCAAGCCATAATATTTGTTGAATAATCATGTTTAAAATCCTCAGAAATGCTCGGCAGACACAGTCAACAGATCCAGTTCATTGACTCAAATTAGTGAAGGTGAGACAGATGCTAGCTACAGCTACCCACATCAGTGTCCCCGTTTGATCAATGTAGCCACGTCTCAAATTCAAGTCTTAACCTCTTGTTTGTTTGTTTGTTGTTGGATTTTTTTGTATCAGGCTTTTCCTGTAATTTTGGCATTTTAAGAAAAGTAAGTATTAGGATTTGTTATTGAATTGGAGCAGGCTTCAAGTGGTCCCTGAATGAACTGAACTTTTAGCACATGCTTAATTTTTCAGCCCTAGAGTGTACTGCTAAGTGTGAGGTAATCACTTGGTTGCAGATCAAAAGACCTGGACTGAAACCTCTCAAAAGAGATGATCTCTGCCCTGTCCCATTCAACTCTGGAGAATTTTGTTTATGGAAAGAACATGATCTCACCTGGATGCCATCCAGTTGCCAGCTCTACTGGGCAAGTTTGAGATAAATGGCCTCTGTCGCCAGGTGAACTTTCTATTCTTGTAGTACTAACAGCAAGCTTGGGATTGATCTAAGGTTTTACTAGTAATGTTTCTCTAGCAGATATTTAAATTAGTCCAGAACACAGGAGTTCTTCTATAAATATTCCTTCCTGCTCCCACTGTAGATACGTCAGACCAATAAGCAAAAGCATTCGAGTTTGTTTTTTCTGTCAGTGTAAATAAACCGATGGATTTGGAGCAAACATTAAAAGCAGTTGCCTATTGAAGCAGGATTTGCTTCTATTGATGTCACCTCATGCTGATTCAGTAATGATAAAGGTCTTAAATGTAGATTTTTGGTAATCAGAAACTGAATCGTCTATTGCTAAGCTGTGGACACACATCTGTTCTTTTTAAGTGAGGCTCAAGCATCAAAGAGAAGCAACACTGACCACAACACAATTTTAACAGGAGTTGGGCTGTAAAGTGTCAGGATGGGCTAACAAATGCTTTTTTGAATATGAGGAATGAGGAAGCTCATCCTGTTAGGGATAGTATTGATCGGTTTGCTATGTTATGTCATAAATGCCCATAAATAAACTACTAGTCATAGAAATGTGCTTTGAATAAAGTCAGAATTTTCTGTCAGGGAGGAATTATCACATGTTAACAATGCTGCTTAGCTCATTTATACTGCTGGCAGTTGGATCTGATAGAAATTTACCACCTGACAGGATAAACTGCTTCAATTAAAAAGCACTTCTGTTCCAGCTCATACAGCGAGAGCCACTCAAACTGTCATAACACACAGGGAACGGTAATTTTGTCAGCTCTGGCTGTTCACTAGTTTTACCTTGTTACTATAGTTTATTAAATTAATTTAGAAAGCATCTTCTGAGCTGATATTTTTTTGCAATATTAACACAAAACTCCACAGCCAATGAGAAAAGCAGCACTGCAGGTTTAAGACATGAGATTGTGTGTGTGTGTGTGTGTGTGTGTCTGTCTGTGTGCATACACACACTTGAGGGAACAGCACTCGAGCAGGTTCGCCAGGACTAAATATTAAATGACAGAGTGAGCTCTCAAGCCTCCCCAGCAGGGGAATTTGGGAAAGGATGGTGCTCAGGAAAATGAGAGTCATGTTGGAGTTTAGACTGTGGGGGTAAAAGCCTGAGCCTGGACTTCTTCCTTTGTTTTATATAATGAGGCTCGCTGTACCAAAATCTGTCAGCAGAGTGTTATTTAATTGAAAGTAAGTCAACCAAAGGGATAATATTTGGTAATACCATCGAATCCTTTGAATGTGAGCAAATAAATTGGCTACTGAAGAGAAAAAAGGGCTGGTTATATCATCGAGCCTTTGCAATCTAATCAGTGTTGTGCTAATTGGAATGGGAAAAGATCAATATTAAACTTAACAGCCCAGCAAAAGGGCTCATTGCTTTAATCTAATTTAGCAAAATAAGTGAAAATATTGTGCAATATTTCTTCATATTATCAGAGCAACTGTGTACAAATATAAGCAGGTCAAAACTGAGCGATTTCATCCTTTTAGTTTTGTATCTAAATTGTTTACCTACTGGAACGCTTAATTTATTCTTGTCATTTGCAAAAAGTCAGTTATGATACGCATACTGACAAATTTACATTAACACTGATTAGATATAGTTTCAGTTAAAAGTGGGGAACCCTTTTGAAATATTTTCATTTTTGCCTAAATGGGACATAAAGCGTGATCATATCATATCAGAAAAGTAGAAGAACAACCCAACAATTCAATGAAATGCGAGTTGAAAAAAGCGAGAGAACGTCTGCTGTTGACTGTTAGTTTCATGGTAAAATTGAATCGGGTGTTTTCAGTCAGGTGTTAGTGTGCTGTGTGTGTCTTTATATTAAAACAAGCATATATCTAAGTCTGATCTTCAACACAATTAAGGGAATAAATCCAGGCATCAACAACTGAGATTTATTGATTTTCATCGGTCTTAACAAGGTTACTTAATGAAACAAGACCATTCAGAAATTGCAACTCCCAATAAAGGGCAAGATTGACTGATTTTCACATTTGGTGTGACCTTGACTTTGATCCGATTTTCACCTAAATTTAATCAGCTCAAACTGTTATTGCTATCTGCCATCACACAAAATTTGAACATGATATCTTGAAAACTGTGGATGCTAAACTGTTAACAGATGGACAGAGAGACAATCGTTTTGCTTACTCCCTCCCTTTGGGGAGAGCAAAAACAATTGGAGCAAGGTTAGGTAGTTAGTAAAAATAAACTAAAAGCTAAAACTAGCAAACCCAGAACTGTACTAAAGGAACAGTAGTTTATCTTCTGTCTGTTAAAGATCAAATGGGCAAGACAGAAACATATTAGAAAGCCTTTGTGGACAAATGGGAATAAAATCTTTTTGGTTTGAACATGAAATGAAACGAGCTCAACCTTGATGGTGGTTTTTACTGCATCTGGGTCAGCATAGATTGGATCTTTCCTAAAGAGGAATACATGAAATTCCTGTTCTTATACCAATGGAAATATTGTGGGAGGAACCTGAAGGGAAAAGTTCATGTCAGGAAAACCCCAAACATCCAAAATTTGAATGTGTCCTGAGCATTAGAACAGGATACAGTTCCTGGAAGCCAATGGTGCAAGGCTGCATTTAGTTTACCTGCACAATAGGACATACAGTATCCTACATACTAAAGGGTTCTTCTTTTTCTGTACATACGTATGTATAAGTAGCATTTCCCACAATTGATAAATGAACGGGTGTAATATTTTCATTTAATCTGTTTTATATGGGTCTCGTTTGTTTGTTTTTGTTTGTTTGTTTTTTAAATGTAAAAAATCAGAATGTTTTTATCTCATATTAATGCAAAACAATAGAAAATTTCAAAGTATTCACAAACTTCTTTTTTTCTATAACTGTGATTTTCTAGACTATGATCAGATAAAACAAGATCATACTCTGGCCTGTGTGTCTAATAATAGGTCACTGATTATAAATATTTCCAAACTGTGCTGTATGTTAAAAAAAACCAAAGCTCTATGAAAAACACAGAATTGAAGTAAAACGCCACATTTTGTCTTAGAAAAGCTGCTTGGATAGAAAAATATACTGTATGCGCATCAGCCGTGTTTCAGACCTCAGATCTCTGTGTTAATGGACATTTGAAGTGCTATCTCAAAGTGTATTTGAAAGCTGTTTCATTCATTTACTTTCTCCTTTGATATTGTGTAATCATGCTCTAGTTGGCATATTATGAGCGGGTATAAGCCTTTTTACTCACACGATTAAAAGATGTTCATAGCTTTCCCCCAAGGCGCGTGTATCTCCTAAAAATAGATGGCTTTTTTGTTTGTTCCAATGAAACATGTGATTCTTTTTACTGTGGAAAAACAAAAAAATGAAAGAACTATAACTCTACATGCAGGGAGGCATACTTTTGAATATGCTGTAAACCTGTTATCAGGCTCTTGGTTATTATATTATGGAACTTATATTAACCATATTAAAAGTGTGACAACATGTTTCCACATACAGCAAAACTTCCCCCAATGAAACATGAAACAAGGAATAAATTTGCACGCCTCTGTCTCACCTGCCACCTGTTACAATAAAAGTCTGTGAGGCAGCTGTGACTTGTCCCTTTCATGAACCAGGCGTTGGAGCTGTATGCAAAGCAGAGTTACAGAGTTGTTACGAGTGTTGCAGTAGAGGCTTTAAACCAAAGAAGCGAAGTTTCATTTGACAAAAGTTGTTATGTCGGAATTTCTTTTGTGACTCAGGAATCAAGTCACTGTCATCAGCTTTAGATGTGCTTTTGATGCTTTTACTTTTTTTTTTAATGTTGAACAATATTGCATTAAATTGTAAAATTCACTTTATTTATGCAGAAAAATGGAAAGAAGGAGCTTTAGTTTGAACATTTGTGAGCTTCAGAGGTGCTTGTCTGCACATTTTGTTACTTTTAAGAGAGTGCATCTACTATCAATTCTAAGGTTTTACATATCACACATCTTAAATGCATTTTCATAGAACCATAAATGAATAACTTATTCAGTAAAAAGCCAAAATGCTGAAACCGTGTGTGCAAAAAATTAAATAAATGGAAAAAGAAAGAACATAAGTTACACCTTTTACTGTTTTCACAAAGGAAAAATGGTCAGGTGCTGTAAGTCAAATGGACTTCATTGAGTTTCCGAAGGGTTGGCACTTCAGATATGTCGTAACAGAATGCCAAGGACAAAAGACAGCAGCAACCATCTTAAAGAAACAACTGTTGCGCCACATAAATCTCAGAAGGGTTACAAGCCCATTTACAAATAATTTAAAGTCCATCATTTTACACTGAGAATGATAATTAACAATTTCTCCCAGATAATTTACCCAAAGCGTTATAATCCTCAAAAAAACTGCAACAAACCTCTAGGTGAAACTCTACAGGCCTCAGTTAGCATGTTGAATATTCAAGTTAATAACATTACACTTAGAAGAACACTGAAGAAGTATGGCTTGTTTGCTTGGTTCCCAGGAGAAAGCCTCTAATCTCTAAAAACAACATCACAGCATGGTCTGCAATATTACACCTAAACAAGCCGGAGCATGTCTGGACCAGTGACCTTTGGACAGAGGATATCAAACTGCAGATGTTACCAACCATATTTTACCAAACATGATGCTGTGGATTATCGTGGAAGCTGTCAAGCACGGTGGTGGAGCAGTGATGATTTGGGATTGTTTTGTAGCCACAGGATACTTTGCAGTCACCGAGTCCATGAACTCTGTTTACCAAAGTATTCTGGAGTCATCAGTCTGACAGCTAAATCTTAGCTCAAGTTGAGTCATGACATAGGCAGTGATACCACAAACTGTGGATGAGTCAAAATCTAATCCTCAACCTGATTGAAATGCTGCCTTCATAGAGCTGTGTATAAGGATGTCCCCGTAAACCTTAATGAACAAAATTCCGTTTTTTTGTTTTTTGTTTTTAAGTGGGTCTACAAGCCCACTTTAGAAGAGCATGCTTAGACACAACATGATATGTCATGTGTTCTTGTTCATTTCAGGTTGTGTTTATCTAACTTTAAGACCTGGTAAGGATGAGGTCATATGTTAGGTCCTGATATGTAAAAATGTAGAACTTACAGATGGTGTGCGGTTGTTTTACCTTGACTCTAGCTGTGGGCCTTTGCTTCCTGTGCTTATGTTGAGATAATCCATCTCCTGACAGCATTATCACACGTCCCTGTTTAGACATAGGAGTGGCACCAAGCTTCTCATCTGTCTGCACCAAACTGTCAAAAAGTGTTAATGTGGATGACAATCCAAGAACTGCCAAACATAGGTTTCCAACTGCTGTCAGTGCCTGCAGAAATAATGATTTTCTGACTTACCTATTTACTGAAACAATGTACAACAAGTTTCAAAGCATAGTCACAGCCTTGTATTGATAAATGAAAACAGCCATTTGGCTTTATATTATTTTAGTTTGACCACGAGTCCTCTTTAACAGACATGAACGTCAGACATCGCCTCCCCTGCCCCCCAAATTGAAATGAAAGTGGATGACATATGGAAGCAGCAACATGACCGCGTGTTTTCTTCTGACCTTGAGGGGCCAGCCACGGGAGAGACGAGCATTTGTGCAGTTACATGTTGACAGCTGTTATTGTGTGACGCTGTGTTTGTCTGTAATGTAAAATATATCTGACTCTGTGTTTATAAGATGCAGATTAAAAGTTCTGTACAGATGAAGCGAATAACAATGGTGATCTGCAGCTTTGGAGTGTCCCTCCATCTTTTGACCGTCCTCAAGCTGTCTGTCCCATCCCAAGTAATCAGCATCCTTCATAGAAAGACAGCCAAAACCAAGTCAACCAGAGAGCGTGTCCTAATCAGGGGCATGGAGAGCTGAGCTTATGGAGCCCTCCCCCCACCGCGGGGCCATTACTGAGCTGCAATGGGCTCAAGATTAGAGCCTCTTCCTGTGGTTAGCCATTCAAATTCAGCATTAATGTTTGAAAGAGCAAGGAAAATGCCTACTCTTCATGGATATATCAATATTTTATAGAAGAGAAATGTGAAAACATCTCCAGTAATGTCTGTAGTGGTTTAGTGTTTTCCATTTTTTTCTTTTTAAGATGCTTTTTCATTTATATATCGCTGTCAAAATGTCATATTTTACTAAAGCAAGCCAAACAGGATGAAGCTGGGGGTGTAACTTCTGTCAAATTAATTGTTACAGCTGATTGTTACAGCTGCAGTTCTCTTTTGCATTTTGACTCAATTTAAAAGTGAAACAATGGAAATCTGTCTTATAATCTTTTTTTTCCAGTGGCTGGTGCAGTTCAGCCTCGTACCAGTAAATTCAGTATCGGCAAAAGCCACTTGTACACTTGATTTATAAAAGACTGGGCTGTGTGTGTTTCAGAAATAGTAGCTGCTTGTTTCAGGGACAGTGTACTCACTGACTGCTTGCCTGCCTGTCAGTCTGCACAGTAAATAGGTCAGTGTTTTATGTGAGCGGAGAATCTGTAATGTCTGGGCCTTCATGATCCTGCCATCTTTAGCCGTTCTGCAGAACCGCCGGCAGGAAGGTGATAAGCTAAAGAGCCATACAGCATTTAGAGACCACATTTAGATTTGTAATATCTAACTGTGATGTTGCTGCTTCTGTTTTTGTTTGTTGTGCTCACTCACGACTGTCTGTCATTAAAATAAAAACAGAGGGTTTTTTGGGGGGGTTTCTAGCCATCATTCAGCCACGTTGCTTTTTTAAGGAGAGTTCTTTCCTAACATTATCATATTTATGAGCACTTCACTGTTTTTATATAAGTGGTGTGTGCTCCCGAGGAGGACACGAGTACTGATGAAGCAAACTCATGAAACCCTTTCAGACAGGGACTCGTTTCTGTTAATCTGACAATGTGTCAGCTTCACGTGTGCCCGTGCACTTTTAAAGCAAATTGCCACAGTAAACCCACTTTTAGCTTTGTAACATCACTCTGCCCAAACTACTCGCAGAAGTTTAAATAGGTTTATTATTGTGTGGTGAAAAAAGTCTGAACACATTCATCGGCTGTTCCATAAATTGTCATCATGAGAGTGCAGAAGACCCGATTCATGTTCCTTTTTTTATGTCAAAGACACACCGACCTCTCCAAAGTAGCCTAACTCCATTCATATATATTGCTTTCTCTCACTTGCTCTGAAGTTTCACGTCTATTAAAGTGACATATATTTTTTAACTACACCTTTGCGACGGGTCAGGCTGAGACATAAGCAGTGACTGCAATCTGAAATTTGACTAAACATTAAAAGGAATAAGTCAGTGTATTGCTTCCAGCTGTTTCTAAAAATATGCATTCCTGAATGTGTGTCACAGGAATACTGCAAGATGATCAAAGTAACTAATAAAATATTTTTACCAACACTTTAACTAATGGTGGACTACGTCACTGATTTGGGGCTGTGTAGGGTGTACCCAGCCTCTTGCCCTCTGACAGCTGGGATAGGTTCCATCCGCAGCCTGCCACCATTAAATGCATAAGTGGATGGATGCATGTATGGACGTCCATGTCACTGTATGTATTGTGAGCCCAATACATACGCATGTGCCATGGCTGCTTACTCCTCATGAATGGCAATGCTTAATAACAGAATAGCTTTCAGAAGCCAGCAGTGTTACAAATCCACGTCTAAAAAGGGAACAACTAACCCATCTAAACGTCAAGAACTCGTTATGTTTATATTTGAAAAGTTCAAACCCTCCTGTCGTTGTTTGATGTCGTGCCACAGATTCTTCCCTCCATGTTTTCAGACCAGATATTGACTCGACGGATTAGATCCCCAATCGCTGTTGGCAGGTCTCACTTGTTTAATGTGCACGTTCGTGAATCCACCTCTGTGCGTGACAGTAAAAACATTGTGACTTATATTGAAGCTAGCAAAACTGTGATATCAAAAAAAAAAAAATGATGTTAATGGATTAACAGAGGCTTTAGTCGCAGCTGTGTAAGTCTTAACGGGACAGGGTCGTTTGTGTTTTTGCAATGATCCATAGACAAGGTAGGCAGACAGCTTGGATGACAATTTGTGATGCTAAATCACTTATAGTGCTGCACTTCTTCACCGAGTATAAAAAATTATACCCCATGAGCTTTCTTAATATGGTAGATGACAGACATGCAGCCGATCTGGTTATGGATCATTTAGAAACGATCAGTAACTGTGATGTAAAATGAATCATTGAGAAGCAAAGAAAGTATAGGAGGAAGAAAAAAATAAAAAGCCTAAATAAAAGTTTAGATGTCAAGTTCAACAGTTTTTCCACACTCGCTGTAAGCCTGGTGCCACAGTATTAAGCCATAAAGCTTAATAATCCTGTGAGCCTACAGCTAAATTTGGCTGATTGTGTCAGATTGCATACAAAGGTTACCAAACCATGTCTTCCTAATCGCCTGGACAGCCGTGTTTTATACACACCCTGTTTCTTTAATGTGTCCACGTTGTGAATTTCCTCTGTAAATAGCAGAGTTTTGTTGGGTTTTGTTGTCAGTGGCACGCCCAAACTCCAACCTAAGCAAACCTGTTTTCTGTTGTCGCCTGGACTCTCGCATGGAAAGTGCCAGCATAGTGCTCCCCCACCAGCAATACATCTCATAAGATCGTGGAAATGCGCTATTAAAATAACAGCAACAACATAGTGGTGTTTTAAAATCATAGTATGTCTCTGGAGCCGACTGGTTATTCAAAAATAGTAGGTGCCTTCTAGCTACGCCAGATCAAAATCTAATTTCAGTTAACCGTGCTGTCAGGAGTGAGTCACTTTTTTTTTATTTATTTTTTTTATAACAGATCAGTCTTGGGAAAGGGTAATTTAAAAGTTT